>APFE030643186.1:407097-446408 GCA_000404065.3 Pinus taeda
ATGGATTCACTTAAATAAAACCTATTCTTGAAAATTAGGGCGAATGGAAGGTTGTAACTCCTAATTTCAAGGGCTAAATTTACCTTTTTTTACCCTCTCCCTTAAAATAAGGTGGGCTATTTGAGGTGATTTGTAAAAATGTACTATGATACAAAATATTCGCCCACTAAAAATTTAAAACCCCTTAATTTCGCCAAAGGGCAAACATTCGCCCCTAAAATCAACCCTATCGCCGACAACACCTCGTGAAGCGGTAAGGTCCCAACCCAACGGGACTGTCACCCTCTCAGGTGCCCCATTCCAAGGGACTTGGCCTAGATTCGCCATTGAGGACGCTTCTACAGACTACAATTCAGGCGACACTGCCGCCCAAATTTCATGTTGGGCTCTTCCCGGAAACAGAACCATTTGTTGGCTACATGGGGCCTGGCTAAGTTCAACATCAGTTAGCTAAAAAAATCCCTACACTACTGGCCCTTTCGGCATCAGCCAGCGGAGCGTGGATCGAAGTCTCACCCGAAGCAGTATGGGGGGATGTTGGAACCAAGTTTCCGCACCCTGATATGGTCGTGATGTTGGTTTATTCCTTATGTTCCTGCTTTCGCACAAGTTGCTGAGTTCTCGGCTCTATCAATCTAGCCCTTTATTCCACCCTTCAGTACCTCCACGAATGGCTACGATTGACCTTTGTGCAGCCCTAACTTGCGGTTCAGGTACTTTTGCACTCCTAGGGCAGTGTATCCATTGTATTCTAGTTGGTTAGGATACTCGGCTCTCACCCAAGAGACCCGGGTTCAAGTCCTGACAATGGAACCATTTTTTAGTTGTGTGGGGCCTCACCCAGGTTCAATGTTAGTTAGCCAAACAAATCCCTACACTACTGGCCCCTTCGGCATCAGCCCGCGGAGCGCGGACCGAAGTCTTACCCGAAGCAATATGGGTGATGTTGGAACCAAGTTTCCTCACCCTAAGATGGTCGTGATGTCGGTTTATTCCTTCTGTCCCTGCTTTCACACAGGTCGCTAAGTTCTCGGCTTTGTCAATCTAGCCCTTTATTCCGCCCTTCAGTGCCTCCATGAATGGGTACGATTGACCTTAGTGCAGCCCTAACTTGCAGTTTAGGTACTTTCATGCTACTAGGACAGTGTATCCCAAATTATCTTAAGTGTCTTGCTTATCTTACTAAACAATCACAGTTAGTGCCACGTAAACAGATATCCTTACTTGCGTTCAATTAACCAATGTAATTACATACATTCGCACATCACTTAAGGATTGCAAATGAAATTCATACACAATATGACAAGATGCATTAACAAGAAACAAAGACACAAAATTTGTAGAATGCTTCTCTTTATTGATATCTTCAAATGATTACAGACTCTATCCGCGTTGTGCACACAGCTGCAGGGGTCCGCGCACTCAGCTGCGGACTTCCACCCTAGGTCTCTGCACAGAACCTCTACCTACACTGCGACCCAAAACTTAGATTTTTGTAAGGACTTTCTCCTTACCTCTCAAGGCTTCCACGGACCATGGGTAGATCTTTACAGTCGACTTTACACTTTACAAAATAGAGGTAGACAACCCTTTATGACTCATGACACCTTCGTGCTCCGGAACCATAAAATGCGGAGACTTTACAAATTTATTACAAAAATTCACCAAAATCATGGGCTTTTAGCCCCAAAACTGTCCTTGGGGGATCTCGTTCCCAACAAGTGGTCTCAGGAAAATCCCAAGGGTTGGGGGTGGAGATGGTTTTCTCCAGAAATACCTAAACAGGTGGGTGGAGACAAAAAAGTTCTTCAAGGGATGGTGAAGGAATTTTGAGGCATCCAAGCTTGGTTTGGTTTTGTGATCTTGAGACTGGTTTAGGTGAGATCCCAGTATGGTGAGGGTGGAGGTCATTTAACCTCTAGATTCCCTTGGTTGTTTATGGATTGGTTTATCCCACGAGATACCACATTCATGCTTGGAATATGGCACAAGGGTGATTGGATGAAAGAAAGATTTAGTTCAGCCCAACCTATGGTCGAGTGGTATGTGTAAATCCCTAGCTTGGTTGGAGTTTTCATATGCTTAATAAGAGATAAGTTCCTCTTGCTTTTGATGAGTAAATGTACTTGTTATTATATGGCTTTAATGGTTGTTCTCTCATTGTTATTTATCTAGTTATATGTTAGTTATAAGCATGGTTATTTGATAGATCTAAGTATGGCTCTTAACACATTTATATTAATGAATGTTTGGATAATGAATGCAAGACCTAATTGGTTTTATGACAACTATTGTGAGAGAGCATTGTTCCTTCTTGTTTATCCTTAGATAAGTTTTTATATCATTATGTTCATATTTGCATTCATGACTTGTAGGTTGCATGTTCACCATGTGTTTGAAGAAATGTCAGTCATTGTTGGGAGAGGCTAGGTCAAGTCTTGGTTCAAGTTTCATTTTATAAGCTTTGTTTCTATGTCATTTATCATTTCTAGAAGTTTCACTGAGTTCTGGGTAGAGGCCTGAGTCGTGGCCTTGAAAAAGTGGCTCATAATTCAGGGTCATTGGCATAGAACTGATTGGAAAAGTCCACAATCACATGGAGGCAAGCTTATCAGTGCGAGTGGAGGGCTACAAACATTTGCATGCCTTGGAAAGGGAGTGACTGAAGCTCTAGGTTAGTGAGAAAAAAGAGTTATCTCACGGGTTGGACACTTGGAGAGGTTGGGTTGCTCCTGAAGGTCTTGTACCACCTAAGGAAAGTCAGTAAGATCCTAGGTTGTCGACTCCATTTCCTTAAGGTCATATAGGAGGTTGAGTATTATAATAGTGACCCTCGGGTCATGTTTACCCTAGGAAAACTAGTGAAAGTGGGTAAATGTGGAAGGAGGCGATTATAATATTGGTCACCGTAGTTCCCTATAAGGTAGAATTCCTCCTTTTGGGTATAAACAAAAGTGGCTCTAAGTGGATCTTGCATTTAATATCGTAGACTTATCTTCTTTGTGTCTCTCCCAGTAACCATCTCACTAATATTTAACATGGGGAAGGGCTTTTAGGAGCGCAACGGTGATATTCTCATTGCCATAAAATTTTTGGATAAAGTAATAACCCTCTAACAAATTTAACCATTTCTCCAAATCATTTCCATCTATTTGACCTTTGAATAAGGGGATACAAAAGTTAACTTGTACCTTGAAGAGTGTCGTGCCTCCAAAATTGTCGCTTGTTAAAGGTGCCTCAACTTCTATTAACAATCATCAAAGGATCTAGGTGAAATTGTCCATAATCTCATTCCTCTGTCACATAATTGATTCATTGAGAAACAACTTGATATGATCTTTTGCTTTGTCATATCTATTTTATACCACCAAGGGAGGCTACTTTGGTTTGCAAGAGCAATCGCTCCCAAGTGAAATTATCTCAAAACCTAACTCTCTATATCTTGCCCTCATCGGGGGTATGTACTAAGAAACAACAAGGAGCATAGTACTCCGACACCACTGATTTGGTCAATTTGAGATGAATGGAGCTAAATATTGAGAATAGAATATGTCACAAGTGTACATAAAATAATATAGAGGAAATATAAAAAATAGCACAGGTCAAAAGTGTCATTAGAGAAATTTTGAGGTCTAAAATGGGTCTCCTAAGGAATATTATAAAATAATAGTGAAAATAATAAAATAAAATTAGATTACCTCATCAAATTTTGGAGGGAAAAAAGAAAAAAAGCTATTTTTTCAACTTGTATTTTCAAATTATTTCCCTGCTATTTTATTTAAATTTTGAGCGGGAGCACTCTTTGGATGCATAATTCAATTTTGCATCTAAGGAGTACCCATGTTGCTACTTTTGATGGACTCTACTACACAAAAAATGTGAAAGACATGAAAAAATGTGATTGCAATCACACATTTTCATGTATTTCATATCTTTTGTGTAATAGGGTCCATCAAATGTATACAACACGAGTACTTCTTGGATGAAAAATTAAATTCTGTGTCCAATGAGTGCTCCTGCTCAAAAGTTTTTTTTTTAAATCTTTTTACCTTTTTACTCCAAAAATGGTGAATCATCCCCCATGGCTGACATCATTTTGTTGTACATTTTTATTTTGAGGCTCATTTTTTACCTTAAAATTTCTATGCAGAGGAAATAATACTATGGAAAGAGCTTATTTCTTTTTATTAAATGGTAAAAATGTCATAAGACTACAACATGAAAAATTCCATGGCTTTTACAATGGTAAAGGGTTGTATTTATATTATTTATGGGTGCCTTTCCACTTAGAGTCATGAACCTTTGTTATATTATCACTATAGTAAAAACTAATAATTGGTTGTATATGGTAAAAACTAATCGTACAATTATATTTTTGTTTTGTTTTCTTCCATTTTTCAAATAACATGGTTTACCAAAATCGTGGGCTTGTAAACCATTGACAATAGAAAACAATTATGGACCACGATGATTCATCGACATGGATCATGTCTCCATGGCCTTTATGACTCAACTACTAGTTTCATGAAGTTAGAATAGACCATTGGTTGTCATTGACTAATTTTCAAAGTATGTGACTTTCATTTCTATGAAAGTGCCTTGCTTGACATATGTGGTTGTGAAGATGTTCTTCAAACATGTTACTAAGTATTGGAGTCCTCCTTTGAACACTATGCTTAATAGGGATACAAGGTTCTTTGGGTGGTTTTGGATATAGTTGTTCAAAGTTGTTTTAACCAATTCATTGATGAGTTTAATTTATCATCCGTAGACCAATGGGTAGAGAAAGCATATCAATGATCTTTTCAAGAATTACTTATGGCATTTTTTACATGTATAGTAATTAAATTGGCTAGAATTGTTAGAGGTGGTTCAATTTAGCTACAACTTATAGAAGTAATTAGCTTCAAGATACAATTTGTTTGAGTTGGCCAATAGGTAGTAGTTATTGATACCTCACACAATGTTGTAAGGAATGTGTTAGGTTCCTATACCAATAGGTGTCATGTTTCATGATTGACCGTGGAAATGCCAAATATGATCATCCTTTCCATGTTGCAAAGGTTCCATATTATCCAAAAACTCAAAAATTCAAGGAAAAGAGAAACAAAAGCAACCCCAAAGAAGGACCAAGGAAGTGGCTTGTCAAAATGCTACTACTGTACTACATGTTGCATAGCAAGTTCAGAATGTGCAGTCACTGACTTTCTCACAATTGATGAATAGCCAGACAGTTTAACCTTGGCTAGATCATGTTTAAATTTCTTGTTTTAGAATAGAGAATAAGGTCTGCTCAAACAGTTCAAGCTTGGCAGATCACTAGATGAGATAGAGAATTAAAGGGCCCAACTGCTCAATTTGAGCCCTTGGAAGAGATAAGGATAGATTTAGGTAGGAGGGCAGCCAAAAGAAAAGAGGAAATCAGGGTTTGCTAGTTCAAATGCACCCAATCAAAATGAAGAAAAATGTTAGGAGTTGTAGAATGGGTAAGTAGATTGAAGTTGCAGAAACAGGTCTATCAGCAGTGTCATCTTTTTTAATATCATCTATTTCATGGATATCTCAAGTGCCATGGCAAAGGTGTGATCAGATGTTGCATGTCTAACTCCCCCCTCTCTCCCCTCACAATAATCATTCACTAACATCCCTCAAAGAGGTTGGGATCTGCTCAAACTCTTAACCTCACTCCATTTCTATAAAAGCTTAAGTGAAACTTCAGGTTTACTTAAAAAACTCAAAGCCACATTTCTTGTGTAAAGTTTTATTTCTCCCCACACCCCCAAGTCTAGGTGATTCAACTTCATGCACCTAGCATTTCCCCTTATATTCATATTAACATGTTAACCCTATTATATAACTCCCACTTATATTTCCCCTCCCCTATTTTATACAAAAATACATGAAAAACCCAAAAAATGTATGATATCCCTACCTTTGGAAACTATAGCCATATAGAAAAAGTTTCGGGAATTATAACGTTTAGCAGAAACATATAATAACCCTCCACATCATTGGAATTTATTTGACCCCCTGTTAAATAAATAACCACCCCTAACCCGCCCACATAAACCACGTTATAACCCTGTGCGCATAATTAAATTGGATTTTAATTAACATTTGGTTAATTAAATAACCAAAGTTTTTAACCCCCGCAATACATATAAAGCATTAATGTTTGGTGGGCTCCCGCGCCATAACTGCTCGCCACCTTGCCTTCCCGTCAACCGTTGGATCGCGCCCTCTAGATCCAACGGTTTACAGTAATATCGGAGGCACCCCGATGTCCGGACATTAGTACCCGATGGACAACGGTATTCCTGCCGTACCTGGGGACACTTGTCGCGTTTCTATTGCATCGGGCCCGTTATGATATAAACCACCCCCGTATCAAAAGCGGTCCGATGAAAACCATAAACCACCATCTGGTCCCATTGCCTGCGTCATCATCACGTCAGCACCACACCAGTGCCCGCGCTACAGTTCATCCGTCGTGTCCGCCATGTCATCCGACCATGTCAGCGACCACGTCACCTTCCGTACTCCACTACCGGACAAAATCTACGTCATGCTGACGTCATCCCCAAAAAGCGCCAAAAAGCCCGAAAAAAGCCCAAATTTTGTTAAAAAACCCGTGAAAGTGATTGTTTTTGTTTATTTCTATTCGTTGATTTGCATAACCTCTGCATGCAAATTACGACAAATTTGCCACCAAAGCTGCACAGTCTGTCACCCAGTGAAATCAACTCCACAGCACGGTCCCTCAGCTCGGCCTGTAATCCTCATTATACACCAGGCGTCCATAGAACAGGTATTTACCCGTAATTCGCTCATAAACCCTATTTTTCCAAGTTTTCCTGTAAAAATCACCCGGATAACCGGAATTCTAGCCAAAATCACAGTGCTATCTCTGTACCTTTGCACTATAGTCACCACTATACCCATTTTTTCAAAAGTAATCCTGTGAATTGTCTTTCCCTCTACAAATTCGCCCGTCGAACTGAATTTAAGCTCATTTTCTCTGCATTCCACTCATAAATCCAACAAATTTAGTCTATAACCCCAGATAAAAACACAGTGAGCTGATAAAAATAGGAATTTACCAAAGTTTTCTTTCCAAGCCACCTATCTGTAACTTTCCTCTGCAAAAAGAATCCAAAAAATGCCCAAATATTGAGTTAAATTTGTCAAAACACCTGCAAAAGGAGCGCCATTTCCACTATTTTATCCAGCTTCCCGACTAAACTCTGCAAAATTCGTTTTTCTTACCATGAATGTTACCCAGTGAGGTGATTACAAGATAAAACTCAGTCTGCAATTTCCTGAGAAAAGCCTTAGAGCCAGTACTCTGTTTTATGTTGTTGCATAGACCTACATTCCAATCAAAAACACAGACAATTAAAGCATGGAGGCTCTAGTGGCTCTGAACATTGCACCCTTGAATGCACCACATAAGGACTTGGAATGGATACCTCTTGCTGACAAAGACTTCCAGATTAAGGATATGATGGGTCTCAAACCTCACCTACAAACCTTTTGTGAAACTAGAAATAGCCACAGAAACAACACTGATGTCCTAGGAATTTGGGAATCCAATATGCCTATCTATTACCTCCCCTCAGTGAATGTGCTCCCTGATTTCATCCATTTATGCTGTGCAAACTATGATCCCACACAGAGCAATCCTGACTCCATCTAAATCTGTACTCTTCTATATTACTCCTCAGTCCATAAACGAGATGTTGAACTTTGAGCCAACTCAGCCTCTGGTTCCTCTCACCATGAAACTTCTGCTTGATCAAGATGTCAAGCTGCCTAGCTCAGAAATAACAAGACTGGGTCAGTTGTTTATGTTACCACAATGCCAGCCTGATCATCCTCCTCCTTATCATCAAGTCTCGTTCAATGAGGTAGGGAAACTACTAATAGACATAATATCCTACATTCTAGGATGCAAAACCAGTGAGTTTGTTGATGAAACTGTGTTTGTATTGATGTCCATATTCACTCCAGGACAGCCCCCTGCTGTCAAGTATGACTATGCCACCTTCATAGCAAATAAAATCCATGAGCAATTTATGATTTTGGAGAGAGAAAGAGTGTTCAAGTATACATCCTATATATATCATCTGCTGTTGTACTATCATCCTGATAGTTTCCAAGTTCCTCTTAAAAAACTAGACTCCAAAGGAGAGAGGAGGTCTGTCATTTTCTGCACCTCAGTTTTCCATGAAGTTCACCTCTCACCTTATACATATTGTGAGTTCATTGACATGTTCATTTACCCAGCCACCTCCCTGTTGATGACTCCTCCTCCTGGCAGGCTCTCTGCTGAAATGCAGATAATTTTACATCTTTCAAGGGGCTACAGCATTGGTGACTGGTATTTTTACCAAAACCACACAGTGATAAGGATTTATGGTTGTCAATTATCCCCCTACAAGCTGCCGAAATATGTCCCCATGAGACTCTTTGCCCTGGAATACTTTAGGCAATTTAGTAGTGCAGATTTGACTCATTTCCATGGTAAAAACAAAAAGGCACAGCTCAAGATAAGACATCAATTGCGACCTTTTGTCTTCAATAAGAGGGAAGAAGCCTGGAATGATGTAGACAAGATACTAAGAGATGAACTTATGCTGAAACAAAGTTTTAATTGGGCACCATATGACCTTGAACATTTCATAAGCTTTAGAAGAGTAAAAAACAAGCTTGCAGGATATGTGCACCAAGCAATCCCTCAAATTGAACAATACGCTAATCGACAGGAATGTGTAGAGGGTACATTAGTTCAAGAGCTTACTGAAGAAGAGAGATTAGAAAAAGAAATGAAAGACTTTGAGAAGACAATTGACCTGGATTCTTTTGGACAGGTCCCTTTCACACTGCCTCAACACATTGGAACGAGCACATCATCTGCCACACCTTCACAACAACTTGCCCAAGAGACTACTCCACCTGCAAGAAAAGGCAAAGAAGTACAACATTCAGAGCAGCAAAATACAATGGCAGATCAGCCATCTACAACCCAGGAAGAGGGTCAAGAGCAAAGCCCTTCAACACAAGCAAAGGCAACATAGATCCCTGTGTTACAAACTCCTCTTAATGAGGAAAGAGCCAAAAAAAGGGACAGACCAGAAGAGACACCCACAGGGGCATCCACAGAACAACAAGGGGAGAAGAGGCAAAGGTTGAACCCCTACTCTGAAGAAGAGTTCACAGAGGAAACAACAGGCAACCTAAGGGGTGAGGGAACATCTGAACAGTAAATCCCTCCATTTTTGGAAACATCTACTAGCTCATTTCAGCAGAAGCAAGAGACACAACATGGTGTGGAGGTTACATCCACCAAGAAACAGAGCAAGCAAAGCTCTAACATCAAGAGAGCATTCATTGAAATCAAGGCTAGAAATGAACCAGTAAGGTTCCAGTTATATAACCAATTATTAAGAATGGCTCCCACCAATCAACAAAGGCTAATGGCAGCCCATGATATTCAAGTAGGGAAGATGACCCTTAGTCACTTCAGGCCCACCATATAGCATCCACAGTCAGCTGTTGATTATATCAGGACCAATCTGGAAGTTCTTGCTAAAGACATCCACCTAATGGACCAGATTGAGTTACACAAACAGGCTGGAGAAATGGTATACTCTACCTTGGCAGACAAAGCATTACTGGCTCATAAATTGCATAACTCATTGTACAACACTTCTGCCCAATTGGAGCTGGAAAAGGCCTCCTCATTAGCCAAGGATAATAGAATAAAATCCTTGGAAGAGATTATCATAGAATTGGGACATGATCCCAAGGATCCCAAAGGCGCACAGGCCTTAATAAGAAAGAAGGAGGAAGACATAGCAACCCTTAGAAGACAACTTAAGCTGCCAGCTACAATACACCCTCAGACCACAAAGGTGGCACAGAAAAAATAAGAGGAGGATGTGGTTAGTTTATTAATGAGGATGAATCAAAGATTGCTGGATACAGAGAAAGCTTTGGAAGCAGCACTACAAGGAAAACATGAGGAGTTGGCCTCTCAGCCAGCTCAAATAGCTCCAACTCTTACAGTTCCTCCTCCAACAGTCACCATAACAGCCCCTCACACTGATCCAGCATCAACAGCAGGTACCTCGACTTCAGCAGCAACTACAACAGCAGCAATACAAGATGCCAGCTTGAGCATGGAAGAGATGATGAAAGAAATAAAGGCTTTGGAGATCCAAATGGCAGAATTAAAAGAAGCCAAGGAAAAACTGGCTAAGATTGAGGTAAGTTATGACAAATCAAAAATGGCTGTAGCTGAGAAGACAAGGGAAGTGAAGGCCTTTGAGAATAAATTAAAAGCCTTGGAGAAGGACCTCACTCTTCATAAAACTCTAACAGAAATCAAGACTATTTTGTGGGATAAGATTGGCCAATCTATTGCTGATCAATGGACAACAATACAAACTATTTTTGACCAGATGGAATTGACAGGGTTAGCTCAATATGAAACTCAAAAGGCCAGAGCATTATTGGAAAACAAGCCTGAGCAAGCCAATCAATTGATCATTTTTTGAATACTGATACCAGTGAGAAATTAGCATCTCTAGACATTCAGAACAGGACAGAGACTATTTTGAGAGTCAAGAAAGTGTTGACCATGAGGAATTTTGTTCAAACTGTAGAAAGAAAATGTCAAGAGATGCAAACAGAGGTAAATGCCTTCAGACAGAAATTTGCAATATTACAAAGCAAAGGTTTACCCAGCCTATTCACTAGCAATGGGAGGCTGTTAAAACAGGAACAGTATGCTCACAGGCTAAATACCTATGTTACCAATCACATTACAGCATCATCAAGCAGCTCAGAAGAGACAGTGCCTCCCTCTGGACAAAGTTTATATGATAGGCTGGAAAATTTGTTTTTTATTGATCATGAGATAGCACATCTCTTTGAAGTCCAGCCAAATTATTACAGGTATACTGAAGCTGCTGAGACATTGATTAAACTGAAAAAGCGTCAATTACCAACAGATCAATGGTGGCAGAGCATGCTGGAGGTCTTGCCAAGATAGTTTGATTCTCCTTTTGTAAATTGTCTGCATTACAAGTAAATGGTAATATAAGGGTCTCTTATTAGAAAATCAAATCAACCAAGGATGGAATTCGCGCTAAAAGGGCGTTTAAACAAACTCAGGCATAGGTGGCAAGTGACAGCACATCAGGAACGCAAATCAGAGAAGCAGCCATCAACCGACTATCTGAGCCAAAAAGTGAGCAATAACGGGACACCTAAAGCGGCTAGTACAACATAGTTATTTCTTCATTCATTTCTGCGCGGTTTTCCACATCAGTTATTGCCCCTACCAAAGTAAATGGATAAATTTATTACTTGATATTTTCCTACGGGATATTTTGTAAACTTCTTATAAATACTTTCTCAAGATATGTATTGTTGTTGGCAGGTGAATATCATTCTAGACGTGCTCTGTAAGTTTTGAGGATTCTTCTGAAATAAAAATTGTTGGAATGCTGTGTTGGTGCATTTGTTGGTTATGGAATTAATGGCAGAAGGATATCTTGCAGAATTCTCATGTTAATACATGGATCAATAAGTCTTCTTTACTCTTGTGTTATTGTATTTGTGTTTTATTTATCATCTAAATATTATGTTCTAAGTTACAGGAAAAAAGGATAACCTAGTATTTACTTTACTGTACTCTGTGTTCAATTCCTGTAATTTTTTATGTTTTCCACAGGACTAGCATCGGAAAGAATTCTTGACTACTCTAGTCTCCCCGGTTCTTCCACTCTAAATATCATCAAGGAATTCAAACTGCTCCCTGATAATGTTTACACAATTTCCCTCTGTTAAAATAATGAAAGATTCTTGATTGCCTTTCATTCCTTGACTTCATTTCATCTTATTTCAGCTTGAAAGTTGTTCTGTGTTTAATTATCTTGCTCTGTAATCTTCCTATTGCCAAAGGAACCATACCTAGAGGTTTATTTCCATTAGACTCCATCAACCCAATGGTCCAAACTTCTCTCATATTACAGCCTTGTTCTACTGAATGTCATCTTCCAAACACCAAACAAAACTTGTGCTTCATAACTAGCCTAACATATAATCAAACAAATATAAATCACAAAGAGAGAGCCCTCTCTGGTTGCAGATTAGCTAGGATCTGCAACCTAAAGATTGGTTAGTGGTTACCTCGACTGTATTCCCTTCTGGAGATAGGGAACAACCTAAGTGATAACAGAATGGAAACAACCCATTAGCCTAGTGTTCCTTATAGGATAGGAGGATGAAAGGGCATATGTTTAGTTAAGAAAAGTGACCAAGGAGATGAAGTATTGGGTAGAGTAGGATATAAGAGAAGCATAGTTTCAAGTTGGTGACAAGGTCTTACTCAAGTTAGGAAAGGAACAATTCAAACCACTAGTTGGCATGCTTGATGTGTTGGTATGGAGATTTGAAGGATCATTTAAAGCCATTGATAAGTAAGAAGTATGATATATAGGATAATGTTATTGGAGCATAGGAGAGCCCACTATCTAGTTTTCCACATAACTCAAATAAAACTTTGTAGGATTGATGCAAGTTATGTTAGTAGGGTTGACCCGTCAAGAGCACTTGCAATGGTATTAGAAAAGTCAAAATGGGGAACAGAGAAGGTCTTGGCCCGTAGTATCATTTGTTTTTGGGAGAATGAGGTGATATGAATACTTTGTTAGTTGGAAGGATAAGTCTAAAGAGAAGCAAAACTAGGAGAAGAAGGAATCACTGTGGTAGCATGAAGACAAGCTACGAGAGTTTTAAGAGTGAGGTGTCACTCCAATTAGGGAAACATTGTTTGGGCATTGCAGAGATGAAAACAATTTTAGTGGGGGAAAATGTAAACCTTTCGTCTTTAGATGACACTAGGCACCCTTTTTTGATCATTTAAGCGAGTTCGAAATATTATGGTGAATATTTAATATAGCTAATCAACTCATTCCTTATAGTTAAACGACTTGATAAAAATGTTTAACTTGGAAAGAATCAAATTGTTCCCTTTATATAGAGTTGGAACGACTTGGGTGGGTGGAGCATTTTGAGGAACCTAGACCTAAGTGGCTAAATGTTCCTTACTTCATACGGTTTTGATGAGATAGTTACAATATTCAAATGCCTTAGGATGGATTATTACTAGTTTTGGCTCCACTTAAGATTGGGTATGGTGAAATGAACCTTAGAAAGTGGAAAGTGATAAAGGGACCTTTGTTATGAAAGGACAATATGAGCATTAAGAAAGCCATCCAACATGGAATTGAAGAGTTATATTTTAAAGGGGAAACTAAGTCTAGGGTTCATCCTAGAGAACGACTTGGACATTGGTATGCTACTTTGTTGAAGATGAGACTTATAGGAGGTAGGCCTGCGAGTTCTTTGGGGTTCATATTATGTAAATAAGGTGGCATTGAGGCAATTATGCCTTAGTTTACTTGTACTTTTTGTAAAAAGGATTTCTATGGTTGGTTGAACTCCTTTGTGTACTTTGTTGTAACATTCTTCATTAATAAAGTTCAGGCATCTACCTTAGATGTCATCTTAACATCTTATGTTGTGGTTTCTTTATATGTGGGATATTGTTGTTCCTTACAAAATATTAATTGGCCATGTGTTTAAGTATATTGTTTAAGTTGTTTTAAGGTTGTGATTGGACATTTGATCTTTATGTTAATAAACTTGGTGAAGTATTTACATTGTATATTAGGATGAAAGTATGGACAACTTCTAAGTAAAGAAAAATAATTTGATTATAAGTAGGCTCATGTTAGTCAAATCCATGAGGTTAAAGAAAGACACTGCGACAAAACTAAGAACAGTGAATGACAAAATAGTGAATAAAATCATTTAGATTGGGATAAACACCTTTTGGAAGATAGTTTTGAAGAAAAATACTTTGGTTAAAATTTAAATAAATTAATCCAATAATAATAAAAAAGTGCCTAAATCATATTTGAAATAACAAAACAAGCCATTTATCCCACAAAATAAATAAATAAATTAATAATAATAAATTGAGCATGTATTTCTAATAACAAAAGTTAAAAGGAGATGCTTGTGTCCTTCATTGAGTTTAGAGTCAATAGGCCATCAAACACTTTGATTTAGTCGTAAGGACTTTGGTTGCATCCTGAAGAGGTAGAGTTAACACATACCCAACACAATAACGAGAGTTTGTAACAATTAATGGCCATTTCGAAAATGCGCGCCAAGTCCACCAAAAGTGGTCATCATTTAAGGGTTGGGCAAAGCACACATTGGTAGGTTCGTGCGGTATCGTACATCAGAACGATCACAATTACTAGCCGCCTCCTAGTGGGTGGCATAACAAAGTGTAAACAATTACTATTTACTTTGGTAAATAATAAGGATCCTGCAGTAGACATTGGATACACCTGAATGGGGTTAATTTTGCAGATTACTTGCATTTTGTAAAGAAATTAGAGGCATAGCATACTATAAATGAAGTGCAAACTTTTTTACACACGTTTGTTTGGCAGGTTGAATATAATATATTCAAGTAATGGATAGGGAGACATGAGGGTCCTTTGTTTTGATAAAAGTAAAAGCCATTGAATCATGAACGAACACGACTTCTAGATTTGATGAAACAAAGTAGGTATTTAGAATTTAGATGGGACATAAGTCTAAGTATTTTTTTTAAACCATTAAATCATGAATAAACACCACTTCTAGAGCCAGCATTTTCAAGGCAATTAAAGTTGTTATTCACTTATGGCTAAGCATGCTCAAAGGTGATCTACTCGGGTTGGATAATAAATATAAAATAGAATTGTGATCTGATCCAAGAACCAACCTGAAAAGACATATTACGGCATGGGAGGGGTGAGGGTCCCATTGCTGAAGACAGCCCCTCCAGAAATGGCCATCCCCCAAAATTAAAAGTTTGGAGCCAAATTTGGAGGTTCAACGTATGGAGATTGATCTCATTGGCTAGGCGGCTGCTCCGTAAAATAAGTCGGGTATATTTTTGGTGGAGCGGGTCTCATCATGTGGGTGCCGCGCAATAAAATTCCCAGACCGATGGTAATTGATGGAAGTCGTCGTTCCTCCCGGCAACCCCTCCCTGATTGATTGGTGCCAAATCCCTCCAAGATTTTGGATTTAAGGCACACAAATCTCCAGTTCCATGTCTATCTGAAGCGGAGGGTGGAATTGTCGAAGGACAGGTGTTGGAGAGAGGAGCAGCACGTGAGAGAGAGTCCACGTGGGCGTGCCATGCAGTTGGAGACCATCCTGGAGCATCCACGTCAGGCTGCCGTACAATGGAGCACAAGGGAGGCATAATAGGTGAGATATATAAATATTTTAATGTTGATTTGATTGTTCAAGAGTGCGACAAGAGCCGAGGGGCGAAGTGATTGGGCAATCCCAGGCGCTATACTCTCGCTCTTTACGAGAGAATCACGGAGGGTGATTCTATGTGGCCAATGGGAGAGCGGCATGGGAAGCACTATCTCTTTCTCCAACGCTCTTTACCACACTCCAGTACGAACCACTCCACAGGTGGACATTGAGGTTGAGGCACACAACTACTACCGCTCATACTCATCGCTTCTTCCTTCCAGGGCCAGGCGCGTGGCGTCATCTGCTCCCTCTCCCAAAGTGGCCCAGTACTCTCTTTTCCACACCAGATGCCATTACGTGTCTACATGAGGACGCCGCATGGGGCACGTACTCTTCATTCATTGGGCGGCGCATGGGACACGTATTCCTCACTCATTGGGCGCTAAACCAACCAATCGCTAAGACCTCACTGGTACCGTCTTTCACGTGCAAGACTCGGTAGTTTTTATTATTACCAGGACACGTATCCCATTCTCAACCAATGGGAGCTCTCTTTCAAACTTAACGTCGCCATCACTCAGAGCCTTTCTCCGTCCAAATCTTCCACGTGTTCCCATAATATTGACCAACTCATCCAATGCAATTCCAAGCCCACCAACTTTTCTTTATGGCTACTCTATATACGGATACGTATTTGTATACGCCGGCCCCTCATATACGTTAGCGTTGGTGGCGGGGTTAATTGAATGTTGAAACCTAGGCCAAACACGATGTATGGGAAAAGCAGGAGGAAGAGCAAGCGGATGTGAAGGAGGGGAGGTTGCATTAGTGTGACACGAGGCGGTTGACAGTTGGAAGGAGAATGGACAGGTTGAAGGAGAAGGATAACACGTAGCATCTGTGGCCAACAGGTGGTGGCGTCTCAGGCTTGTAACACATTGTTTACAGGTTGGACTGTTTAAATCTTCTTGTTTAGTCGCTTCTTTTGCGGTACGATTATGCGACATATACCATCTCCTTTTGCCTTTGCCGTTGCCGTCTCTGTCCCGCCTTACTCCATATACATTCAGATTGCCTTCTTTCCCTTCCTTGCCTTGCCTGTTCTTCCATACACATTTCTTATTTCCCTCTGTATCTATGAATCTTATTGTTATATGTTCTTCTGGTGCTACAGGATGAACCCTGTAACATGCATTTATAGTGCTCTGTAGTGTTCTCCAACCGGTCGGCTTTTCTTTAAAGTGATAGACACAGTAGTTGTTGTTGTTTGTGGGGTTGAGAAGTTACAAGAGAAAAATATGATGATGAATAGCTTCGATCTGGGGGGGTGCTGCCTCGCGCGCTATGGGGCTGCAACTTCCTATTTCGCTTCCAAGACGGAGCAGATACTGTCCAAATATCGCCCAATCGCGCCCAAGCCTGTCGTTCAGAACACTGCTGGGCTTCCGGACGCAGTGCAAAACCAACAGCCGCAACCCTGCCCGTCGTCGTTTCGAGCCTCTGCCCGCTCCCGTAAGAGAAATTGGGAAGCCGCCTCCGCCTCCGGAGCTGCTGTACCTTCGCCGCCGCCGCCGCCACCGCGACCGCATAAGAGAGCTGCCAGGGGCCGCGCCGGTGCCCCGGACGTGCATTTCGACGGAGGGCACAACCGTCTGGAGCGAAGCAGTGCTAAGAGTACCGTTATATCGCCGGCTCTGCGCCACTCTGATACGAGCGAGGAAGCCGTTTCGCCGCGCGGTGAAATCTCTGACTCCGCGGCCAGCAAGTGCTTCGCCTACACGGCGGCCCCGTCATTCGGGTATTCTTCTTCCTCGGCTGCCTCCTCTTCTTCTTTCGACTCGGCTTTTACGCAGAAAAGCAATGGCTCTCTCGAGAAAGGCACGGATGCTGCCTTCATGGAGCGGGCCGCTGCCAGTGCGTCTCCGAGTGTTAATCTTAGCCTCCGAGAGCGGAAGTCGCCCACGCAGATCGCCGTTGCTTCTGAAAGCATGCAGCCAATGACCATGGTTGGCCGAGAGCCCTTTGCCAGTGCTGTGTTAGATTCCCCGTTGCTCATAATCCCCGAAGCAGATAGAGACGATCTGGTTACTCTCCCTCTCCTTCCAATCGCTCCCTACCGCAGAGAATCATCACCTTCCACTTCTTGCATATCCAATTTATCGAGCAGAGAGGGCAACGGCAACGGCAACAGCGTCCAGATGTTATATAATGATGAGCGTGGCCACTTGATTCCCGAGCTGAGCCTCGCTGGTCCCAAGATGATCTTTGCCCCTTCCCCTGCCCAAGTCCCCGCGCCGCTTCCGGATATATCCTTCCTGGAACACATATACTCCGCCTCTTGTGATCCTGTAGTAGTGACCGACGATTCCCATTCCCGTTCCCACCAGCAGGTCATATGGTACAATCACGCATACAAGAGGGCCGCTGAATCTCCCTTGGGCCTGGGCATCCCGAAGCCCCTGGCAACTTTTAGTCTTCACAAGCACCAACCTCAACCTGGTTTGAAGCTGGACAACCCCTCTTCCCGGGCAACGCTCTGGGGTTTTGTCAAGAAATTCTCCCCAGCTCCTCAGGACAAGGACATGATGGATTCTCCGCACTCAACAAAAAAATCCGCCATGGTGATAATGCCGCAGGCACTGAGACCTGTGGGGTCGACTGTGTTGGTGGAGTGCATAACGGACACCAACTCGCAAGCCTGTCCCCTGTGCGGGTCAATGGAGGAAATGGAAGAGCAATTAGAAGCAGATAATTGTCCTGCTCTCATCTCGGATTTCAACAACAGAGTCCGCTGGGCTAACTCCGCCTACAAGCAAATGGTCGGACAGCCAGAGTGTTCGTGGCTCGAGTCTCCTGCTGCTGGTAACGCCCATGCTGCTAAGGTCATGAGAATCAATGGTGAAATCGTGTTGATATTGCAGAGATTCCAACTGCCCCATTCCGCATCGGCATTTTCTTGCCGCGTTAAAATTCAGTGGACAAATGGTGGGGAGAAGAGTTCCATGACACTTCCCTGCGACGTCATTAGAAGCGACGGCGACGGCGATTCAAAGGATTGCTTTTATGCATGGAAGTTCGATGTTCAGGCTGCGCTTTGTCTCTGAGGGGCTACTTCCGGGGCTCTTTTTTTTTTTTTGTGCCTAAGATGCCGCCATCGGAGAAATCACAACCTGTATGTTATATACAGAGACGATGCATCTTTATATTCCTTTGTTTTTTGGTTTTTTTCTTTTTTTTTACGAAGTTTTTCTCTTCCTCCAAATGTTGGGTTGGGTTGGCTTTTATGTAAGTACATACATATGCCATGCCATGCCATGGCCGATATGCATTCCTCTGTACACCAAATCAAACTAAATATAAGGGCAGATTACAGCTTGAACGATTCTGGTAAATCTTCTTTTGTTATTTGTTATTGGGTTCTTGACATTACCATTCGGCTCCTTAGCCCAATCTGTAAATCAATGACAATGCCACTTGAAAAAATTATATCCCTTTTCAGTAACTCCTCGCTCGCATTTGCTATATTGTTCTTCCGGTTCGTAGTGATAAATTACAGCAAAGAGTGGATTGACAAATTACACACTAGCATTTCCTTAGGCGACACGTGGAAAGAAGTTCAGCATTTTCCCTGAATATCAAATGAAATCTCTTTGAGGAACTTGGAAATAGTTTCTTCTCATTATAAAAAAAATAAAAGATCTCTCTCCGGATTGGATTAATAGTGGCAACTTTGTGGATGGATTAGATTTTGGCGTACTCGTCATCTAGGTTTCCGTAGGTTTTGTTTTGGATTGATTATTAAAAAGAGGTATTGAATTTTGAGATGACATATGTTTTCTTTGGATTAATTACAAAAATAGTAAAACATAGTTGAACCTCGAAATATTCGTTAATCACACTCACCAACGAGTCTTTGCCATACTCGTGTTCTCTGATTTTGTTTGTTTTCACCCTCACATTTAGAATTTTCTGTGACTGGGTTTAATATTTTATTATCTATTTAGGCGTTTTAGATAAACCACTAAAATAAACCAATTTTAGTTTTATTAAAAAATATGAATAAACCCTCATTATTTAATCGATACTCGTAAGTTTAAAGTGAGCAAAAATTACTTTAACAATTTAAAGTGATGAAATACTCGTACGTTTAAAGTGAGTAAAAAATTTTAAGAAATGGGTTTATTGGTGATCACTTCAATATATCAAATAAAACACTCTTGATAAATAGATCCAGTAAGAATTATTTTAATGGCTTTCTTTATGGTAAGTTTTGGTAATGGTATAAATTCTATCATAAAACGAGCTCAGCTTTAAAAATTATCCCAAGTTTAATAAATAAATATATTGAAGATCACTTCAGAACCACAATAAGTCTTAATAAATAGGTTTAATGAAAATTATTTTAATTGATCTAGTTTATAATAAATATCTAAATATTAATAATGAGATAAATAAGTTTGATAAAAAAATATATTGAAGATGCTTCACCAGAAATAAGATAGATTTACTGAAAAGTATTTAAATTGATCTAGTATTAATTAAATATAATAATGAAAAAAAAAATGAATTAGTTTGATTTTATTTAATTTTTTCAAATTTTTATTAATGAAATTTGATCTCTTACCAGTCAAAAGGGAAAAATTTTTTTATTTTTTAAATAATAAAACATTCAAAAAGCCAAACTCCAAAAAATCAAAACACTATTAATTAAAAAATAAAATCAACTCATTATTAATAAAAAAATTACTTTTAAAGCGGCCCTTAAAGAAAACATTTTTAAATAGCCGTAACTGAACACATCAGTTATTTTTAAATAATGAACACAATCAGTTTAAATAATTTAATTAGTATTTAAACTCCAAAATCGACCATTATTATTAAAAAAAAAATAAAAATCAACTCATTATTAATTAAAAAAAAAAAATTAATTATTTTAAATAATAAACACATCAGTTTAAATAAATTTAATTAGTATTTAAACTCCATAAAATCGACTCATTATTAATTAAAAAAAATTAAAATCAACTTATTATTAATTAAAAAAAATTACTTTTAAATGGGCTTAAAAAAACTATTTTTAAATAGCCGAGTAACTGAACACATTAGTTTAAATAAATTTAATTAGTATTTGCACCACATGTTGCAAAGTAAATCTCATAAGACAATGACATAAAAAACAATAACATAGAAAAAAGAAGTAAAAAGTTATCAATTTTGTTTCTTCACTGGTGTTTTTATCATGTGTCATGTTTCAGAGAGATTCCAACCAAGATATGTTCAAAGTGAAGGTCATGTACCACACTTCACTCTAAAGGATTTATGAAAATTCTCTTCACTAATATTCTAGAACCTTTATAAAAAAATGATTTAAATCAAACATTTCATAAGAAAGTAATCTCATGTCACCTTAATTCACAATACAATGGATAATATTTTTTTTTCATTAGAAATTGGTCTACTTTTATGAGGAAAACTTAATAGAAAGACTTTAACAGTAAGGGGAACCTTCATAAACTGCCTCATTATTTGTTATATGATGTTGTTAATTTAGTTACTTGTTTCTTCTTATCCTTATTTCACTTGTGTAAAATGTCCAAACTATAAAAGAATGGTATTATTTGTTGTTTCTTTGGACCATTGTATTTATCTAACTCAATCATTTCCATAGCATCAACTAGGTTTCGATCATTCTCTTTCCATAGTGATTCAATGTCTTCAAATGCATTTCATAAATTTGGTTTAATAAATGTTGGTGGAATATATTTCACTTTGTAGAAAGGAGTGTACATTGGTTGGAACAAAATTATATTGTTGTCACCATGTGATGATGTCCACATTCTAATTGTTGTTTGACCATGATGATATTGCCATCATAATCCTTCTTCGTGAGAATATCATTTAAGAAGTCAATGGAAAGTGGCACAACTAGTTCCTCACAATTATGAAATTCCTCATTCTAATTGTTATTTGACCATGATGATATTGGCATCATAATCCTTGTTCGTGAGTATATCATTTAAGAAGTCAATGATAAGTGACACAATTACAATTGGTTCCTCACAATTGTGGAAGTAGAGGAAAAAATCATTCACATTATGTTTGAAAACGTTATACTTAGATTCTTGATTCATGGAATTTTGTATCCTCTCCTTTTGTTGTTTTAATTTGTGTCATCTCAAAAAATGTTTCTCCAATAACCTATATTATCATTGCCTTTAGGTTTTCTTGCTAGACATTAACCACAACTAAGTTTGTAGTTTCAATTGCAAATTTCATGCCTCCATTTCATCTCTTTTATAGAAGGCAAAGATCCCTAAAAACTATAGATGTATCCTCATCATGAAAGCTAGGAGGTAGCTCATTAATCATCTATTCATCCAAGGTGTCATCTCCAAGTTGTTAGTAGCTTCACTAATGATGCCTAAGCCTCATGGTAGTACATTAATACTTTACATGGGAAACATGTGGGTTCTTTTGTTTAAGGGCGATGCATATTGGCCTTGAATGATACTATATTGAGCCTACATGATGGTGCAAAATTTAGTATGCTAGAAATCACTAGAGAACATTTAGAACCAATCTACCTCTTATTTGTATGTATATATAAATCCATATATGTTTGTACCTCTCATGATTTGGGTGAGGGAAGCCAGAGAGAAAAACATGAGATCATGGCTAGGGGATTTCATAAGAAAAACAATATCCACTATGTAAACTCTTTCTTCCTGGAATCTAGGAGAAAGTTTGGATATAGATAATTAGGGAGGTCTAGTTAAAATTAGAGTTGGTTAAAATTGTTTGTGTTGGATGATGCAACTCATTCCCAACATTGAGATGACAGCTAAGTTTTCCTCTTAATTATGTCATCTCAAAAAATGTTTCTCCAATAACTTATATTATTTATATCTTGTAGTGGCATTGCCTTTAGGTTTTCTTGCTAGACATTAAGCACAACTAAGTTTGTAGTTTCAATTGCAAATTTCATGCCTCCATTCCATCTCTTTTATAGAAGGCAAAGATTCCTAAAAACTATAGATGAATCCTCATCATGAAAGCTAGGAGGTAGCTCATTAATCATCTATTCATCCAAAGTGTGACCTCCATGTTGTTAGTAGCTTCACTAATGATGCCTAAGCCTCATGGTAATACATTAATACTTTACATGGGAAACATGTGGGTTCTTTTGTTTAAGGGCGATGTGTATTGGCCTTGAATGATACTATATTAAGCCTACATGATGGTGCAAAATTTAGTATGCTAGAAATCACTAGAGAACATTTAGAACCAATCTACCTCCTATTTATATGTAGATATAAATCCATATATGTTTGTTCCTCTCATGATTTGAGTGAGGGAAGCCAGAGAGGAAAACATGAGATCATGGCCAGGGGATTTTCATAGGAAAAACGATATCCACTATGTAAACTCTTTCTTCTTGGAATCTAGGAGAAAGTTTGGATATAGATAATTGGTGAGGTCTAGTTAAAATTAGAGTTGGTTAAAATTGTTTGTGTTGTATGATGCAACTCATTCCCAACACTAAGATGACAACTAAGTTTTCCTCTTAATTGTGTCATCTCAAAAAATGTTTCTCCAATAACCTATATTATTTATATCTTAGTAGTGGCATTGTCTTTAGGTTTTCTTGCTAGACATTAAGCACAACTAAGTTTGTAGTTTCAATTGCAAATTTCATGCATCCATTCCATCTCTTTTATAGAAGGCAAATATCCCTAAAAACTATAGATGAATCCTCATCATGAAAGCTAAGAGGTAGCTCATTAATCATCTATTCATCCAAGGTGTCATCTCCATGTTGTTAGTAGCTTCACTAATGATGCCTAAGCCTCATGGTAATACATTAATACTTTACATGGGAAACATGTGGGTTCTTTTGTTTAAGGGCAATGTATATTGGCCTTGAAGATACCATATTGAGCCTACATGATGGTGCAAAATTTAGTATGCTAGAAATCACTAGAGAACATTTAGAACCAATCTACCTCCTATTTGTATGTATATATAAATCCATTTATGTTTGTTCCTCTCATGATCTGGTTGAGGGAAGCCAAAGAGGAAAACATAAGATCATGGCCAGGGGATTTTCATAGGAAAAACAATATCCACTATGTAAACTCTTTCTTCCTGGAATCTAGGAGAAAGTTTGGATATAGATAATTAGAGAGGACTAGTTAAAATTAGAGTTGGTTAAAATTGTTTGTGTTGGATGATGCAACTCATTCCCAACACTAAGATGACAGCTAAGTTTTCCTCTTGATTGTGTCATCTCAAAAAATGTTTCTCCAATAACCTATATTATTTATATCTTAGTAGTGGCATTGCCTTTAGGTTTTCTTGTTAGACATTAAGCACAACTAAGTTTGTAGTTTCAATTGCAAATTTCATGCCTCCATTCCATCTCTTTTATAGAAGGCAAAGATCCCTAAAAACTATAGATGAATCCTCATCATGAAAGCTAGGAGGTAGCTCATTAATCATCTATTCATCCAAGGTGTCATCTCCATGTTGTTAGTAGCTTCACTAATGATGCCTAAGCCTCATGGTAATACATTAATACTTTACATGGGAAACATGTGGGTTCTTTTGTTTAAGGGCGATGTATATTGGCCTTGAATGATACTATATTGAGCCTACATGATGGTGCAAAATTTAGTATGCTAGAAATCACTAGAGAACATTTAGAACCAATCTACCTCCTATTTGTATGTATATATAAATCCATATATGTTTGTTCCTCTCATGATCTGGGTGAGGGAAGCCAGAGATGAAAACATGAGATCATGGCCAGGGGATTTTCATAGGAAAAATAATATCCACTATGTAAACTCTTTCTTCTTGGAATCTAGGAGAAAGTTTGGATATAGATAATTAGGGAGGTCTAGTTAAAATTAGAGTTGGTTAAAATTGTTTGTGTTGGATGATGCAACTCATTCCCAAGACTTAGATGGCAGCTAAGTTTTCCTCTTAAACCACCTTAAACCCTTTCTCAAAGAAAATAATCTAGACACCTACACACCTACATCATAAAGTGTTCTTTCTAATAGTCACTTAACTTGTAGTGAGCAAAACTCAAGTGTATACCATTAAGGAGTCTATTCAAGACTTTACAACAATCAACTATACTGAGAGGGAGTCATCATAACGACATACCATCACACCATCATATTTCCCATATAATGGGAATTGATGTTGATTGGAAAGATGTGGAAATTAACCCCAACATAATTTCAAATGACATAAAGCTCAAAACAGAGTCTATTCAAGACTTTACAACAATCAACTATACTAAGAGGGAGCCATCATAACTACATACCATCCCACCATCATATTTCCCATATAATGGGAATTGATGTTGATTGGAAAGATGTGGAAATTAACCCCAACATAATTTCAAATGACATAAAGCTAAAAACATAAGAGGGAGCCATCATAATGACATACCATCCCACCATCATATTTCCCATATAATGGAAATTGATGTTAATTGGAAAGATGTGGAAATTAACCCCAACATAATTTCAAATGACATAAAGCTCAAAACATAAGAGGGAGCCATCATAACGACATACCATCCCACCATCATATTTCCCATATAATGAGAATTGATGTTGATTGGAAAGATGTGGAAATTAACCCCAACATAATTTCAAATGACATAAAGTTCAAAACATATAGGTGATAACTGACACATTTATATTTCTTATTTTTGTTTCACTTGTATCCGCGGCAGCCATGTCTCGTCTCTCATTGTCTCTCATTTTTTTTTCTCCTTTGTGTCATTTGTGTTTACTGCAAGATTTATAAAGTGCAAAAATAACATGTATCTATATTAAGAATATTTTAGAATATTCTATGTGAGTTATCCCTACCTTCTACCACCTAATAATGATTGATAATAAGATTAGCACAACCATATAAATTAATAAACATCAAAACACTTCTTTATATTACATTTTACATTGTTAAAATTAAAATAATTCATAATAACTAACTAAATTATAATTTTATTTTAAATTAATATTAATGATAAAAAAAATAATATACAAGTCGAACATAAATACTTCAAAAAAACATGAAACATAATTTTAAACCATAAAAATTTAACTCCACTTTAGCATAAAGATTCTTAATTTATAAATAAATTGTCTTACAATACCATGGCTTATCAATATGGCATGCCCACAAACCATAACGGACTTGATATGACACTTTTCCATATAACATTTTTTTGTAATTAATCAATTTAATTAAAAATATAAGAAACTCATAACTACTTAACTACTTTGGAGATAAATCTCAAACCATTGATTTGTGAATACTACCAATAATTCATAATATTCCTTGAATGTTAAATCCCTAGCATCCGTCTAATAATTATAATAATTAAATTAAAATATGAAATCCCTATTTCAAAATAAATAACACATTAATAAAAATTTAAAAAACTTAATATAGTAATATCTCAAAAATTCCCCTCACCAAAATTAAACATTCTATATTTTTTAATTAAACATTCTATATTTATTTTTTAATCATGATTTATTCTTAATATTTGTACTAATTTGGGGTACTGTGAAGTAACCAGAGAAATTAACGATGGTTCCACCGCTAGATGTCGGTACTGGGGATTGGCCGTTAAACCTATGAACTCAAACGCTGGAATTTTTTTATAAAGTTAGATAATTACAGTAACAGTAGATCTGCGTCCACATTTCAGGCCTAATGCCGTACGCATATGCATCCAAGCTTAAATTGTGTTCTGAGTTGGGAAACATGTGGAGTATGTCGAGTGATCAGAGTAAGCGCATTTTGCAGAGACGGTTAATCTCTCTTGCCCTTGGAGAGCTGAGACCTATTTCTAGTTCTTCGTGCCAGCATTTACAAAGAGAAGCTCTGGGCTACCGAACACATCCAGTTTAAATAAACTTAAAAAGCCACTAATAAATAAAGTCACCTTATCTGTTTTTTAAATCAGTCTATCAATAATTACCTCAATACAACAATTTAAATAAAAACCGAAATAATAAATAGATATATAGAGAGGCCTCATTATAACGAGTATGATTTATTGAAGGAAGCTTCGCACACATAGTTTAATGTAGGTTATTTGTTTTGGGAGTTGTCTATAATGCGATTTTTTGGAGATTCTGGTGATGGAATCCGGCGGAAGAAATTGAGGTTAAATCTTGATTTGTTGCAGTTAAAATGATTTTTTAACTGCATATTTGGATTCAGCACACTGAAAAACCCCTGGGACGCTTTGATTATGCAGAAACTAGCTATCAAACTTGCGATTCCAAGAAATTGCTGCCGGATTTTGATCGGAAAAAGCCACCGGAAAAGCTTTCAAAAAGTCTCATTATAGACAACTACTTTATTTTGTAATTTAAATTGAAAAATTAATTAATAATAAAAAATTTATTATAATAATTAAGATAATAAATGATATATTTTTAATAATAAAAAAATATTACTATAAAAATGACCAAGAATGGTACGTTTCAATCATTTATTTAGGATGGTAGGTCACTATTGATGGTATGTCACTATTAATATGATATTGGGCTATAATCAAGAAATCTTTTAATAAAAATAAGTTTATTATACATATTGGAAATCTTCAATAAAAATAAGTTATTAAATGATGGTAGGTCACTATTAATATGATATGGGGGCTATAATCAAGAAATCTTTTAATAAAAATAAAAATAAGTTTATTATACATATTGGAAATCTTCAATAAAAATAAGTTTATTATACTTGTTGGTATATGAGAACTTTTTTTATCAAATTATTATTAGTTTTATATGTGAACAGTTTTAACAAGGTAACACGATTCATTTTTTTCAAAATAAGTTTGTTATACATATTTGTGTACGTAAAGTACATGCCAAGATCTTCCAAGATTTAAAAGAGCCTCTGATGTCTTCTATGCAACATCACGATATGTTTCCTGTTAAAAAGCACAAGATGAAATCGCAACGAAAAATAGAGGTGGCAGACCCTCTTAATTTTATGCCCCGTGCTTTTTTTGATGGGGCCGAACAGTTCAATATTTGTGGATGCGGGGTTCATGTAATCATGGATGAGAAGCTACAATATTTTTTTATCTTGGAACGGGGGGAGTGGTACTAACAGCTTGGCTGAGGCAAGGGCTCTTGCTGGACTGCTTGCTTTCTGCGTGTTTATGGAGATTCAGAACATTTCAATCTTTGGAGACTCAAAAATCATGATTGACCATGTTAGGGGTGCCTGCCATATCTGTTGTCCTCATCTAATACGGTGGATGGATCGGATTATGTACTTCTGGAATAAATTGGTTCAACGCTCTATCAACCACATTCCCCGCTCCCTTAATGTTCAAGCTGACCGTCTATCGAAGGAAGGACTATCATTAGAGCCTGGTTCTTGGTCTTTGATGATATCTGATGGTGATCGTTCTTGCTTCATTCAGGATTTTTTCATCCCTAGAATATGATCTGGTCTTTTTGTTTCTTCCCTATCCAGATTTGCTACACAAATATTCTCTTTTTTCTATCAGTATTTACTTATCTGTTTTGTTCCTTGCTTTTTGTAAAGACAATTTTTGCTATGATCATGTTTCTGATCTCCAAGGGAGGTCCTATATCTGTAAGTTTTTGGTTTCATATGCTCGTAAGGACGCTAGTATTGGCCCTTGCTGTCTCTCATATGTACTCTTTATATTGACTCAATATAATACTATGAAGATTTTTCTCTCTGAAAAAAAAGTACATGGTTGTAGATTGTAAGATTTCTTTGATCAAACTATTATTAGTTTCAATGTTAGACCGGTTTCAAGAATGCAACTAAGGTTATTTTTCCTTTGAAAGAGTTTTTATTTCATAATATTTTTATGAATTTCTATATTTTTTTTTTTTTTTTTTTTTTTTTTTTTTTTAATTATATTTGAAACTAAATTTATTTGTTTTAATAGAGGATATGAAGGTTATTTTTGTTTTATATAATTATGAAGTAAGTTTGATTAACTTTATCATAATTATTAGTATCTCTAATATATATAAATTAAATTAAGATGATTGATTTTAAGGTTTTAGTTATTAGATAACATGATTTAGTAATGATTGTATTAATTTATGTGTTTATTTAAGATAACATTATATATTGTTAGAGAAATCTTTCTTCCATAATGTAATTTATAATATTAGTGAAAGGTTGGTGAAAGTAGTGCATTGTTGTTCTCTCCGCTAAGTTTTATTTTTCAGCAATGAGGTGCTTGTGCTTTCAGTTGTCCTTGTGGATGTGCTAATGATGATTGAGGCTAAGGGAAACTTACGAAAATTTTTGGAAAATAGGCACCTCCAAATTATGATATCTTGGCACCTTTGTAGTCCACCACACACCCTCCTTAAGGTTGAGGGTGTGCATGTGTCTCAAGGGAATCCAATATGATTGTTGTTGGTTGCATTCTCTCCAAATGAGGTCAAGCTTTGCTCATTGCGTTCTGATCTATAGAAGCCATTGTAAAAAAATTATAATACCACTTTTTGGACTCTAGTACATAATATACAAATGGTTAATACATTAATTGTTGCAATGGTTCTTCTATGGAATCTATGCAATCTCTTTCCTTTTTCCATCTTATGGTCCTTACCTTGAATAGGTCTTGTATGATGCATTTCCAAACATTTAGTTTTATATGTAGACCTCATATTCGTTATTTTAAATGCTCCACTTATTCCCTTTCACTTTAGAGATATTGAAGGAAATGACCATTGGTGATTGAATGGTACTCTTCTATCATTTAATGGGGTGTTTGACTGCATGACACCATTAATTGGTTATTTCAACACAATTATGAAACTTGTGGCATAAGGAAGCTTGATATGCACATTGTTCGACAAGTAACATAACAATATGAATTTGCAAATGTTGGACATGATGGAAGAATACAAGGTAGTGATGAGGGGGTAGGATGGTAGTTCGTTACGCATGTGTATGTATGAATGGTTAAATTAATGAGCACTCTAAATGCCTTTGGTACCTTCCATATGGGAATCAAAAGAACATGAGAGGAAAAGAAGTTGGATAATTAACTTTTTTTCACATGCACTGAGAAAGAAAGTATGATTTTCAACGTTCACATTAGAAAGTATGATTTTCAACGTTCACATTAGTTACTATATATGGTAAAGGAAAGTATGGAGTAGAGAACATACACTTATCCTTGCAAATATTACTTAAGAGAGAGCATGCTAATAAAATCATTCATTACCCTTATCCTATAAATGAGGAAGTAGAATTTAAGACACTTTTGCTTAATTGACATGGACTTGTATCAAATAACCAATTAAAACTTTGTTGGGAATATTCTAAGAATTTAATTCATTTGACCAAACATGTGTTTTTACTAATAATTGAAAGTATATTCTTGTGTTTGTAAAATGACCTATTTGGTTATGCAAAGTGGGACGAGCATAAGTGCTCACAATGAAACCTCAAAAAGGGAATATCCCACCATCTTGAAATTGACCCTATTCTAGGAAAGTAAATTTGAAATTGAGTAGGATTGGATCATTATATTATTTTTCATCTATCTTGATGCTTTTGTAAATGAAAAAATTGTAGGAACCAATGTGTAGGGTCATTTTAATAGTAGGTCCTAGTTTAGGAAATTGAAGTTTAAAAACCTTTTGAAGCCATTTTAAGACATTAAATGGAAATTTTGGGGGTCAAAAATTTCTTGGATTTAGATGAGATCCTTCAACATTTGTCTTCACTCAAATAGCTTTCCAACAACACAAGAGTCACACCAATTAAAGCTCTTATGCAAAATTTATGCCTCTCCCAAGTTAACCTACCATGTTGATCACCATGGCATGAGAAGACGCCATGTTGATTTGAATGGAAAATGAAATCCACCCATGGAATTTACCCATGGTATTGTAAGTGGCATCCACCCATGGTATTGTTAGTGGCATCCACCCACAGTATTCATTCACCCATGCTATTTCCTATGGTATTGTAACTAACATCCACCCTTAGTATTCATCCTCCAATTGTATTTACCCACCCATTGTATTTACTCATGGTATTATAAGTAACATCCACCCATTTAATTTACTCATGATATTATAAGTAACATCCACCCATGGTATTCATTCACCCATAGTATTTACCCATCCATGAAATTTACCTGTGGTATTGTAACAAAAAAGGCTACAAGTAACAAGTCACATTTTGTAAATGACATATTGTCCACCGCAATGTAGCTTTTACAATTATTCTCTATTTTAATACAAAGTTTCTAGGTGGATTTTTTTTAATTTGTTCTCCTATTTTCTTCTAGCATTTCAATTTTTATTAGATATGCCCCCCCCCCCCCCAAGATCCATTTCAATATTTTAGATCTTGGGGACTTCCCCCGAAGATTTAAATTAGTGGTATTAGAGCTAGGTTACGAATCCATGGGAATGAGGGTTTGATGCATACTTCAGTTTCAAATTTTTGCAGCAATCTTCAACAAACTTCATGCACGTGCTACGACCTCTACAAAGCACATTCTTGGAAAAGCGGGAAGTTTTTTTTTCATTTTTTGTAGGAATTCTTTGGGCGTAAGATATATAAATTTTGGTACAAAATTTACAGAAACAAATAATAGATCTGGATTCCTTGTGAAAAAATACCTAAAAAAAAGGTCGAATCAGATCTTGGATGAGGGAAATATCGCTGATTTAAAATCAATTATGTTGCAAAAATTGTTTTGACGACAATTTGTGGATGGTGTCTCTCCTATCATTTTTTTTTTTAAGTTTTTGTGAAATTTTTTAGAAAAATGATTGCAAATCTAAGCTTCTCTTGAAAGATCACCCAATTTCAAAAAAAAAATTGGTCAAATTGGATTTCAAATGAGGGAGATATCATTGATTTAAAATCAACTATTTTTTCAGAACTTTTGTGACGACGGGACAATTGCAGTGCGAATATGAGTTTCCAACGTGTCTAGATAGGGATTTCAACGAAATGGGAAGATGCATAATGGTCTTTTTATTTCCAAAAAATAAGTTATAATAAAAATTCCGAGTTATATTAATCGTGTTATGCCAATTTTAAGTTAGTTTTTATATCTGGACCAACATTTAGAGCGGGTTCCCTTTGGAGACGTGCCCTCCCACCCCAGGCTATGTAGGAACCTGCTACTTCATCAACAGTCCACATCACGATTATGGGTCAATTATACACCATCTTTGTCATCTAATTCCAATTGTTAGGCTGCACACTATTAGTATCATAGTTGGTCACAAGGATTACAGGGTATCTCTATCCTTGGATCTTCATTTGTCATGGTTATGGGTCATCCACACACCCACACTTCATCGAAGTCCATTTGCTAGGCCGCACACTGCCAGTATCACAGTTGGTCACAAGCATTATAGGGTATCTCTATCATTGGATCTTTGTTCATAATGGTTATGGGTTAACCACACAAAACCATTCTCTTTAGTGACTCTTCATATTCAACATTGGCTTCTCAAGAGGGAAATTCACACAATGGGGACCATTGCTTCTTAAGGAGGGAGAAATGATCCGAATGGAAAATGACATCCACCTATGGAATTTACCCATGGTATTGTACACGACATCCACCCATGGTATTATAAGTGGCATCCAACCATGGTATTTTCCCATGGTATTGTAACTGACATCCACCCTTGGTATTCATTCTCCCATGGTATTTATCCAACCATGGAATTTACCCATGGTATTGTATGTGACATCCACCCACGGTATTCATTTACCCATGGTATTTACCCACCCATGGAATTTAAATGTGGTATTATAATAAAAACTACTATAAGTAACAAGTCACATTTTGTAAAAAGACATATTGTCCACCACATTGTAGCTTTTACAATTATTCTCTATTCTAATAAAAAAAATTGGTGGTTTTATTTAATATATGTTCTCCTATTTTCTTCTGGCATTTCAAAATTTCAGATCTTGGGGCCCTCCCCCCAAGATCCATTTAATTTTTTCGATCTTGGGACCCACCCCCCCCCCCCCCCACCCCCCAAGATCTGGATCACATGCCAACCTTGGTTATTCACACATAAGTGGCTAACCATGTGGAATTTCAAGAAGATTCTAGTAGATCCAAAACTATTAACTCTAATTGATAGTTGAGGAAATAGAAAATTTACCCCTATATGGTTATTGGGTAATGGTAAATACCAAACCGCTAGGAGAAGAAGGGGTTCCATTCTATGTCATTGTATTTGTTTAATAGAGCGTCTCAGAGTGGGAAGTTAGAGCATATAGAAAAGGGGGATGAGATTTTGTAGTAGCTTTACATGCCACAGGTCTTAGGTAACTCCACAGAGAGACCTCTTTCTCTATATTTGCATATCTCCATACTAGAGAAAAGAGAGTAGTGCAACCTTACATTCTAGATGGGTCTTCTCTCATACGGACTTCCTAGGGTAAATCTTGTACTTATTTGTGGATGGAATGTGTGTATTTTTTGTACTCTTCTTTTTTTCTTTCAATTATTTCATACATTTGAGAATAAAACCATTGATTAAAGAATTTTAAATCTAAAATAAATTACGCTTCATAATAATGATTTTAGTATTTTATTAGGTTTGTTGTAACCAATTATTTCAATGAAATACCCATGGTAGTTTCCAGATCAGAATTTCACAGAACCTACACTCTCTAAATGACCTCCCATTAAACATATTACAAAAACCATTAGATCAAAGGAAGACAATAACAAAATCATATCTTTTGCGTCATTCACTAAATTATTTAGTATTGCGATAATGAGTCACTTTCAAAGAACTAATTTTAGGAATTAATGGTTCTAGATAATGTAATCACGCCCCTGTAGTACTAAAGGAAACCCCAAGCTAGTTTATATATGAGAGCCATAGGCTACTCTCTCTTGGAGAAATGACCAATATTTGAAGACTAGATTGCAATTCAGAGCCATGACTATAACATAAACCAAAACTATGATTAGGACTAGGAATGGAGGTTGGAGAAAAATCATAAGGAGTATTAGGATCCTCCATTTGATATTGATGAAAGAAAAGGTCTCTTATACATTATGAAAGATATACATAAGTCTAATTTTCTAGAATTTATGGGTATCATTTTACATATACCAAATGATACATCACTAACATTTCTATTTGACATGTATCTTGTTAGCAATGTATCACTTAGTATTAAAGTAGTGTGCTCTTCGCATTAAAGTAGTGTGCTCTTCGCTTTTATAGTGAGTCAAGAAGATGTAGGAATACACTCCCTCTATAGGCTTTAGTAATCTCTCACAAATAGGAATCCACTCCCATGGTCAATCTACATGGATCTACTCCTTCTATAGGGTTTCATGGTGAATCAACAAGGCATCCTCTTATTTCTCTATAGGGTCCCTCAACATATCTCATGTTGGTATTCAGTCCCCCAACTTAAAAGATTTTATAAAAGGATAACATTAGGTAGTGCAATATACCTTATTAAACTAAACAATGGAACCCTTCCATATTTTTCAATGTATGCTTGATTGCATAGTGACATAAAGGCACTTCCACATATAGGACTAAATTTGATGACCTAGTCTGACAATATGGCCCATACTATTGTAAAGGTCAAGAAAAATGTCATTTTTAAATTTTGTTTGTGTAAAGTCTCCATGTTCGTTAGAATTTCGATGACATATTTCTAGGGAGTTGGAATTCCGAAGATCGATTTCTAGTTCATTAGAATTTAGATGGCTTAGAAATCGGCAGTCAGAATTCCGATGACGTGGTGTCAGAATTCCGATGAAGATTTCTAGAGATGGAATTTTTCTTTTGATGACTATATGAATGTTCCATATTGTGTCGGAAGTCCAACTAAAAATCTATATGGAGCTAATACATGACATACTTTATTATATCTCTCTTATGCTCCTGCTTCTAATCTCAATGTATATGAGTCCCCATGAATGCAAAAATGATGGCTAGGAACCAATAATCGACACCTATCTCAAGTTTATTCTTACTAATTGTTGGCCTTCCATAGCTAAGAACATCTACTATTTGACATGGCTATAGTATATGCATGCAACAATGTGTGAGGGTTTCTAGACTCAAATATGACTCACAAAAATAATCTGGCAATCAAGGGAGATCACCGAGATTTCTCTATTATGCTTCTCCATGAACAGGGAGAAATCATTATTTGCAAATATTTTTCAAATATGAAAGTGTTATTAGTTGATTGTATTTCATTCTCTTTAGTATCTGAAAGTTTCAATGAATCGATTTCTAGAGGGCCGCAAAAGTCTCTTGAGCTCACTATGGTGTGACCTATGAATGGGGCCAACATTGTTTTTATTTTTATTTTTTGCTCATATGCACTAAAATTTGACATGGATATTTTAGATGCATGCATTGACGATATGGGATGGTTTCAATGCTCAAATTCGACGCACGGAAAAAATTCAACAATAAAATGACAAAATTATAACATAAATGTGAAGGAGATAGTATTATTTATCACTATTTGAAAATTGCGGGCCTACCTCGGCTAAGGACCAATCCATTGCCTAAGATTTACTAATAATTAGTATCGAAATTTTGCTCTAATTAATTGGCCCCGTACATAGTGACCTGCAAATGGGGCCAATCTTGATTTTTTTCTTTCAATTTTTGCTCGTACACACTGGAATTCGACATGGCTATAGTAGATGCATGCATTGGCAGTGTAGGAGGGTTTCCAAACTCAAGTACGATTTACAAAAAGCCACAAACCTTAATATGATTCCACATAAATAATAAAAAATCCTTCTCACCAAAAGTTGTGGATGAAGCTTTCTAAATACTTTCTAAAGAGAACATTAGATTGGAAAAGTGACTAAAAATCAATTGAGAAATATCTATGCAATGACCAAGGTCATGACAATTGTCGAAAATCAATTAAAAATAATATTGAAGTGACAATGGTGCATCCAGTGGTGATGATGTTCAAATCCAATCTAATGATACTAAATTACCTTAACTTCGATGTCATTTGACAATGCAACACGTCAAAGGAAATGTTCCAAACTTTGACACAAATGCTCTTCTTAGAGGAAGAAATGGATTAAAATATATCATTTTGTTGACGACTCTGATGCTTCCCAAATGGGAAACCTAGAGTTGACATGCTTGGATCCCTATGGTAATTATCCAATTCTTTATATTGTTGTTACCAATGACGCATAGACACATATCATGTATGCTGCTTTGCATTTTAATATGGTATACGCATATGAAGGTGGCAAGCTTATGTAGCACAGTCCTTAATTAACTAAAATAAAAGAATCATTGTCTTTGAGTGTGTCATATGGCTATCATTAAAAACATTACATTACAGTCACTAGGTGAGGGTTTTATAAGGGATCGTGTTTAGATGCGACTCCCTTGTTGAAAGATGACCATTTTTTCAAGATTGGAAGAGATAAATTCATTCAAATGGATGGTATTTTGGTGTAGAGCACAAATCCAACTTATTTTTCCTTAAAGGTTGGTGTACATGTCCATCTTTATTATGAAAACTTGCCTTGCATGTCTAAATATGAGCCATTGAAATTTTCATATACTATGGAAGTGTTTGATTGTTTAGTACAGATTTCCATTATTGGAACATCCTATTGGGCACTAATATTTGAAAATTATGTGGATTTCATGCACAAAGGTCACCATGATCTTAAAGGTGTGAATGTGTATCCACATGAAATGATTTATGAAAAAATAGTTTTATTAATTTCAACTAAAATAATGGTGTCTGTGTATTAAATAAGACATTGATATCAACAATGTTTACAACAGATAATTTACATAATCATTAAACTAATTTAAATAGCTACGATCAATTGGAGGAGGAATCGATGGCGCGAACCGATGTTGACTCCAATGGCCCTGGTGGCCCTGGTGTGGGAGTACACCCTTCCTAAATTTCTCTCTATGTTTGAAATCTTGATGGGGATATGGTATTGGGATGCAGGATTGGACAATGAGGGATGTTGTGACAACCCTTTGCAATTGTCTCTCTTATCTATGGTGGTTCCATGCTAGATACCTACATGCATAAGGGAACCAAATCATTTTTCTTGGTGGAGTGCCCCCTCCTCTCATAAAAAAACCTAGATCTATTGCTTTGCTCTATATCCAAATGAGATACAAGTAGAAGGGAGAGAACATTGCATAGATTCAGATTTAGAGGAGTTGTTTCATGTTTTTATCAAAGCCCAAACTATAAAATTGATATTTCTAAGGGTTTGGGGAACATATTTAGTGACTGATTTAAAGCAGAGTGCCCAAAATATCATAGGTACTATTGCTTCATTACAAAGTCTAATTTTTTTCCAGGAAAAGTGTTGCATGATGTGATCCATTTGAAAGACTATGGTATTCAAAGGAACTCTACCATTATCCTGAATTTAAGATTGCAAGGTGGTGCCCCAAGAGTGGGCATTCCACCTAGATCATCTTCTGCTGACAGGGGTTCGGTCTTGTTTAAGGATGCATTAAGAGGGAATGCTACTACACAGGACAAAAAAACCCGAAAGATGATAATCCTAGGTTCATACCTCATAGAGAAGATGGAGAAAGATCCATATCTATCAGTAGATTTGCTAGAACTAAGTGGTATTTTCATTATTTTGCATGAAAAAGATATCATATGTCGATTTAATGGTTTATGGCCCAAATATGAAGATCTAGATTAGTGGATATTACCTCAATTGGGCTAGAGATTGTGACATTTATCTGTGTGCAAAATGTTTTTTTGTGGTTTATTTCGATAATCAGAAAGACTTTGATTATATCATAAATTAAGGACCATGGTTTTGGGGAAGGGCAGGTCTCTTTGTAACCTCATGGTTTCTCGGTTTTTATTCCAACATAATGGTGGTTACAAAAATGCCAGATTGGGTAAGGCTACATAATCTCCCACTCCCCTTTTGACACCACTAGGTCCTTAAAGACATTGGGAATTCGTTGGGAAGATTCCTAAAGATAGATCATGTATATTCACTTTTTCTCGCATGTGTGTGGAGATGGACTTAAGAAAATGTCTTCCAGATTGTATTCATATGACACTTCAAGAATACAAGTGGACATAATGGTTAGATTTTGAAAATATTGCCTTTAGATGTCGGGTCTGCCATCAAACAAGGAAATTGCAGAACACATGCACGTAAGCAAAGAAAATGAAAAAGAAAAGACCACAAAAGCAAAAAGGATGGCAATTCCCCGGCCTGCCTTCTTTAGATGATGAGGATGAAGAAATGGATGAGACCTGACAACATAGAGACACAAGATCAATGAGGTTCTCAAAAGGATGGAGAAGAGAAGCAAGAGGATTAAAACAAAGAGACAGAATCCCAATGACTCAATAGTTTTTTCAATTCATCTGAATCGACACGAGGAAAAGAGAAAAAATCAAGACCCAGGTGGAAAAAAGCGATCTCATGTTTATGAGAGATCGAACTCCGATAAAAAAGTCCCAAACATTTCAAAAAGTGATGAGTTGGAAATTGTTACGACTACTCCATGTTACAAAACATTTTGTCACTATCCCTGTACTCCCCATTCCATGATCTTGGAGGACCTCTACAGTGAAATCTACATGATTTCCCTTCATGAAGAAACTCCCATTATGTCCCTCTTCATGAGCAGAACAATTCCCTTTTGCATCATTTCCCAAAAATCTTCTGCTTTTCCTAGTTTACAAGACCGACACTAATGACCTATATCCTCCTCGCATCGATATACAGAGATTAAAACTGACCCTAGCATCAACCAGAGAGACTGATCCTCATTCCATTCATGCCAATCCTCTTTTGGAAAGTTTCTTAAATTAGGAGCTGAAGTTTCCAACTCTAGAAGCTTCGTAACAGAAGTCTGGTAAATGGTTGGGTTAGATGGAGTTGAGGATGTCAATTTGGGCTCCTTTCCCCTATCAGGATGGAACTACCTCAAGAGATAAGAACTTCTCCCATGAGAAGAGGAACCATCTCCCTTCCATCCGTGCTATATAAACGTCCCTTTTTTCCCAAGCACAAGCTAGTGTTGGTGTGCTAGTGCTAATTAAGTTTGAAGAGTAATCAACGAGTTATTCATAGTTGTAGCTCTCTAGTTGTGTGTCAGGGAGAAGTGTGAATTTGGTTTAGTGTGAAGACTAAAAGGGAAGAGCCTTAAAACAACCATTGTTGAGGCCATCATGGAATGCTAACAGAAGTGTGTGGGAACCCGGATTTGTCAGAGGAGAAAAACAACGTCAAGATAACAATTGTAATCTCTTCTTGATTTAATATGTATCGATTGATTTCCTACATAATATGTCATCTCACATGTTTATGGATTAATGTTTCTTGACCTGTTAAGTAGGTTGAATACAATTTTTCTATTATCACGGTTGTTGTTTGTTGTTGTTTACTTGTTTCTGGTGTTCGAAGAAGAAAATAGGAGATAGCTGGAGCGAGCAAGCAAGGTCATCATCAAACGGGATAAGCGTACAAAGATGTAGACCCTCTTAATTGGTTCTAACCTAAGGAAATCTTCATTAGAATGTCTTGTTTGTGGCTAGACTCGCTATCGGGCTAGAGGAATTGTTTGTGTCCGCACTTAGAATTTTACTTTACCACACTCCATCACTTGGAGTTTGGAAAAAAGTTCAAAAGAGAAAACTAGTTTATCTGCGCAATTGTAATTTTATTTTTTTGTAGCCAAGCTACTATGAGTGCTTAAAGAACATTCAAGTGGTCCATAGGGAAAATATATGAATGCACTTGTGTATCTACTCTATGTATTTTTTTCATTAATAAAAAGTTGCTATTTTTCCTCAGAAAAAAAAATTAAAAAAATAAAATAAAAATGTTTAAAACAAAAATAAAGAGAAAATTATGCAGTATAAATAAAATTAGATTACATACA
>APFE030643186.1:446752-539867 GCA_000404065.3 Pinus taeda
ATTTTTGTTGTAATCATTATTGATATATTTTTTATTATGATATATATTAAAAGGTGAGGCATAAGCACTTGAAAGGGAGAATTTTGCCTCTCCATTTTATCTCTATGAATGATGATGTGCATACCACTTTCTAAATTCATGCAACAAAAGGTGATGATGTAGTTGTCAATATTAGTTTAGTTGCCTCTACACAATATGGAACACACAATGCATTAGCATAATTGTAACCACAATGAATATGCTGTCATAATATTCATCTTCTTTCCTTCAAAGTTTTCAATCACATAATTTCTCAGAACATGATACCTATTGAATCTTATGTGTAAGCCCCTTGTTAAAATGGAAGTTTCATGGTTGCTTTTGAACTTATTACAGTGCATTATGTACCTCATAAGATTGTGAAGAAGAAGAATTCATTAGAGTTCATTGTAGAAGAATAAGAGGATCATAAGGAGGTTGTTTTATATACATGATAAAACTTTCATAATAAATATTAGTGAACTTTAGGTTCAAAAGTGATCATACTCAACCTCCTCGTAACTGGAGTGTGGGACAAACATTTAGATTTCACTATTTATATAATATCCTACAACTTCATGAGATAAGTGCACCTTTCATGGAATTCACATCAATGGCATCCCATCCATTGCTGTTATGGATAAGGGATAAGGTCCAATGAACCCCATTTAAAGCTATAAACAATCTACCTTTCATTAATATATGTATGTATTGTTTGGCATAATTTGTGGATATAATATAATAATATAATAATATATAATATATAATAAATATTAATATTATGCCAAACTATATATATATATATATATATTAATGAAAGGTAGATTGTTTATATCTTAAAATGGGGTGTATTGGGACCTTATCCCTAATCCATAACAATAAAATATATATATATATATATATATATCATATATATATATATATATATATAAAATAGGTCTTCTATTTTGCATGCCAAGGGCATACAATTCATTTTCCTTTAAGTTTTGAATGTAACTTCGATGGGGCTCGAACATTGAAAAAATTTTAGCCACAAAATCCACCTGGCCTAAGGTCCTTGGTCCATGTTCGATCCCTAGTAATCGTGAGATGAACCCACCTAGCCTAAGGTCCTTGCTCCACATTCAATCCCCTGAGAACATGAGACAAACCCACTTGGCCTAAGTTCCTTGCTCCACATTCGATCCCATACAATCATGAGACGAAGAGGTCATTGCTCGACATTTGATCCCCTACAATCGTGAAATGAAGAGGCTGCATTGCACAAGCCTGTTCGAGCATCGTGTCAGAGGAGACAACAAAATGCCAAGAGAAAAATGATAATGCCAATGATATCCTAGAATTTCCATGAGTATTTGATGCTAATTTTGTTTAATTGAAATTTGATTACGATTATAGTCTCTGGTAAAACAACCCTTTATGCCTTTACCATTTTGTCATAGCTCTGGGGTTTTGGACACTAACTTCTTGTGCTTGAAGAGTCTAGAGCCCAGAAATATCTGGATCACCCCATTTTTGGACCAAGCATAATAAACATAAGCATGTTGTATTTCATTATTTAAAAGTTTTAGCACTGCTTCTGTTACACAATATTTTGTCATGCCCCCTGCACTTCCTTGTGTCATACCCTGAAGTGCCCAAAACTTGGGAATCATGCAGTGTACCCCTCCTGATATGCAGCTCACATCCTCCCTAAAACATTGATGAAAACATGCCTTGAGCCTTCCCTAAAGAAGTGAGCTCTAAAACCCTAATTTTAGGATCAACACGACCCTGACCCTGACACTGGCAACTTGTGCTGATCGCTAGTTGCAGTATACTAGCTTCGCAATGTGAGTGCTCTTTTTTCTTGGATACCTATGCTGATCCCTAAAAGGAATTTTTTCCCATAAAGGATAAGAAGATTAGTGACCTAGAGGCTTCCAGGACGACGAGCTGGAGGTTGTTCAGTGTGGATGTGGTCGAATTCTCCCAATTTTGTCCTTTGATCTTATCCCTATGAGCTACCTCCTTGACATGAGGGCCTTCCTCTATGTTTGGATAGATCCTAACTCCCTCTCCTTGCCTATATATTCATCCTCTCCCATTCCCAAGTGGTTGGTCTTTGGCTATTTGCACCCTTATGCTGAGATATTGCCTACATGCTACTCATTTGGCTCATGGAGAAGAAGTGCTTGGAGAGCTTAAGATTGGACTTGGACATTCAATCAAGGAGAGATTATTGACATCAAGGCTTGGTTGTATGCTTCCTCCTTTATTTCATTAATATATACAACTTCTTGTTCACTTTCCATAAATGTTTGTGTTGATGCATCATTTATCTTAATGATCCTTGATTTGTTGAGTGGATTTCTTTCGATTATGCTTGTTGTACTTGTATGCTTTGTTGTGTCTTTGATCTCTTGTGTAGGTATTCAAATGCTGTGAGCAAAGAGCTAAGGCTAAGGTGCAACCGATTTGAGGTCTTCAACAAAGGAGTACGTTATAACATCAGAACAAGGTAGGCCATCTTCCTCCTCTCTCATTTTGATTGTAATTTAGGAAAGTGTCTTGTAGATTTTCACGTAGGTTGCTAGTCCCACTCATTGGGCTAGAGGGACCGTTTCTATCCACATAGAGGATTTACCTAGACAACAAAATGGTGACTCCACTGGGGAAGCTCTAACCCTTTCCATCCATTCCTTCAATCAGATTCTTTGATGAGTTTGACCAACCATCAATTTCTTAGCTTATGTGCATCGCTGTAGCTATTTTCTATCACTAGTTATTGCATGAGGATATTTAGTTTGCTCTGGTCTTGAAGTTTTTTTTTTTTTTTTTCCTCATTTCTCTTGCCCAACACATTTTTTGCTCCAACAGAAGCGCTCTTAGTGCTAAATCATTAGCAATTCTAGTGGCTAAAATGGGTCCACGCTACCCGGGATGCACCAGGTGCTCTTGCAGGTGATCCTACAAATCAGCGTCGAACACATTCTCAATTTGATAGAGCCTCCTATTTACTGGCTCAAGCTTCAACGAATTATGATCCTAACACCTTTGTAGAAGCTTCAGGCCATCCAGATTGGGATGCATATATGAATGAAGAATATCATTTATTATTGGCAAATGATACATGGGATATTGTTCCTCTTACAAAGGGACTAAAACTTGTTAGATGCAAATGGGTTTATAGAACCAAGTTTCAACCAGATGTAAAAGTTGAACTCTATCTGCCTTGTTCTTTCCCTTGCTGCCCCTTTCAAATGGGAAGTCCATCACATGGATGTTAAATCTACCTTCTTGCATGGGGACTTGCATGAAGAAATCTATATGGAACAACCTCTTAGCTTTATACAAACAGACTCTAGCCTTTTATGTTGGCTTAAGAAATTCATTTATGGTCTCAAGCAAGTTCCTCGAGCTTGGTAAGCCAAAATAGATAGATTTCTTTTAGATACTAGCTTCTCTAGGTGTCATTCTGACTATCTACACCAAGAAAATGGGTAAGTCTCTTATCATTCTTGTTCTTTATGTTAATGATCTTATCCTTACTTGTAGTGATTTGAAACTTATAAACCATGTGAAATCCAACCTTAAAAAGCAGTTTGAAATGACAGACTTAGGACACTTGCACTATTTTCTTGGTCTCTTGCAATCCAAGGAAGGTATTTCCCTTTCCCATTCCAAGTATGCCTGTGATATTCTATGCCAATTTCACATGGAAGACTGTAAGCCAACCCCTTCTCCCTTTTAGTCTGGAGCCAAACTTTCAGTAACTTGTACTTCCCCTAAAGTTGATGCTACCTTATATCGCTAGCTTGTAGGAAAACTTTTGTATCTGACCCATACCTATCCCGACCTCTCCTTTGATGTTGGCCTTATTGCTCGGTTTATGAAAAACCCACATGAAAGTCATTGGAAAGTAGCTAAAATAATAGTTCGTTATGTTCAACGTACATTTTAGTTTGAGATTCATTACAGTGCAGAAACATCTCCTCTATTGGTTGGTTTCACTGATTCTGATTGCGCTGGTGACCCTGATGATCAGAAGTTTATTGCAAGTTATGTCTTCACTCTTGGTTCTGAACCTATTACATGGGCTTGCAAGAAACAAAGTGCCATTTCTCTTTCTTTAACAAAAGCAGAGTATTGTGGTGCCATAGAAGCTAGTAAGGAAGCCATATGGCTTCATCATATCTTGTCAAAGTTTGGATTTCAGCAACATCATCCAACTACACTTTGGTGTGATAATCAAAGTGCCATTCAAGTATGCAAAGATCCAGTCTAACATCAACGCAACAAACACATTGAGCTACACATGCACTTCATCAGAAAGCTCATTCATGACCATGTTCTTGAAGTGCAATATTGTTCAACCGAGATCAAGTTGCAAACATCTTTACAAAGGATCTCACAGAGGCGAAGTTTACTAAACTTAGCTTTATGGTTGGAGTTCAGGAAGTTTTCACAAAGGGGGGATAGGCTCTAATGCCTCCTTCCTTCTCCTATTGTGTCATATTTGTACATCCTTCAATCCTATCTGAAGTTGTTCTTAAGGGGGGATGTTAGGATATTCTGACACATAGGAAATAGTTAAGTATAACTTGGTTTAGTGTAGAGTTAGGTAAAGTGTGTTTCTTTACTATGTAATTTTGGAACTTACAATCCGATAGTCATGATATGTTCTAGACATAAAGTGATCAGATGGTTCATTCTATCCTTGGTATTACTGACGTTTGATCCGTGGCTTAACACCTGATTAGTCCATGATCTCTATTTAAAGAGAATGGAGGGTCACTTGTAAGGTGACAATTCATGAGAGAAGCTTATGTAAATTTTCTTTCTTTTACATTAATAAATTTTCTGAAGTGATTGTGTTGACTCAGGTTGTGGATTGTTTCCCTCTTTCAGAGTTTTAACCATGTCAAAAATATTGGTGTACTGATCTATGATCTATTTGTGAGCAATCCCCTTTGGTGTTCTATATAAGGAACTTACCCTGTAAATTCCTACACAGTCATGCTGATCTGCCTTGCATCGCCCTTTTGCCTATAACAGGCATGCTGATCTCACAGGATAGAGGAAAAATGAGGGTTTCTTCTTGTTTTCAACATTTTTGACCTCTGTTAGTGATTTTCCAGTGTACCTACAATGTATTTGTCTTGATTGTTATGTTTTTATTATTGCAATTGTATCTTGGTTTTATTAATGTGTGTTTGAATATTGAGTGGTCTCTAGGGTATCTAGGTCACCCTACAATCATTGCTTGGTTTGCCTCTTTGAATTTGATTGTTTCTATTTAGGAGTATTAATACTGTCAAGAAATTGTTCTCAAGTTGCTTTTGGTTCATGATTGTGGAGTAATTTTCATTAGTATTGAGTCATATTGATGCTTTTAAGATTGATTTTACTCCATTGTCAAGCATAGATTATAGTTGTTTGCTTTGGTTGGACTGAAAGTTTATACTTGTTTTAATTCCTTTGTTTTGGAAAGAAAAGTGAAAGATTTCTTCATTTAAGTATTTTTGGAACGTTTTACATTCGAAACCATACGTGAAAGGAATTTTCATTTTCATTGTGTTAGATTGCATTTTCCTTTGCTCATTGCATTAATTTGCATTATTGAATCAAAGTGAAAGGAAATGATTTGTGCATCTTAGTGAAAGGAAAGTGATTTTCATTTCTCTTAGGATTTCATTTTTCGCTTTGCATTTGTTAGTAAGAATGAAAGATTAGATTTTGTTTTCACATTTTGCATTGGAAGATAAATAGTTGTGTTTTGATACATTTTGCTTGTTTAATGCATTATTTGGTTGTCTCTCTTCCTTTAGTAGTTTATCCTTCATCAAATGAAAATATTTCATTTTTTATCATTTAGTTGCATTATAGGAATTCAAGTGACATCGTTGAGCCATCAAATTGAAACTTAATTCAAGATAAACTTAAAATTTACCTCAATTAACCTAAGGAGAATTTGTCACTTAACACAAATATATAGAGGTCTAGGCTAGAGACATGTTCTAGAATCTTTAAACATAGCAGCTATCGTTAGCTGCTTGCAGTGTATCCCAGGGGTGAAATCCCATCCTAATATGGAAGTATAATGAAGGTTCTCCAGTACTTTCGGTTATACAGGAGGCACTTCAGTGTGGTAAGTATATAGGGACGCTCTCATCGAACGTTTCTACATTAGACAACGCTAACACAGACTTGTGCTCCCCATACTGTTGAGTATATATTGGGAGACCCCACTTGGTTGCTATCTTTTAGCCACAGGTAACTGAGTTAGTGGCCTTGTAAACGTGATACACCGAACACAACATTTGGGGAGATCGTTCATCGCATGTCAAGTCCTTGGTTTCGGCTAAGGTGTATATAACGACTCACGGATACTCGATAAACCGTCTTACCTAATATTACACATTTTGATTTGTTTGTTGTTTTATGTCATAAAATTAACTGTTAGTGATAACGTGTCAAAGCCATGCAGTTGCTTCTTGGCCTCAAATTGAGTAAATTCCTTGTAAATTATAATTTTAATCAGTCCTCAATGAATCATCTCTTCTCCTTCTACTCTTGAGAGAAAGTCACTATGACTGAACCATTGAGTTCACCTCACAGTTCCCCTTTGTTGTCTGATATTGAAGGGTCTTTGCAAGGAGTTCATCCTGAACTTCCGCAATCACTTGAAGCTCAAGTATTTGAACTTGGAATTGTCTCAAGCATCCAACCCCTTGCTTCTTGTCCCCCACTTCGAGATTCAATGTCACCTCAAGAATATGATCCAGAAACCCCTGAGAGTCCACATAGGTTTGTTTTATACCCTCCAAATCCGTCATTTGATCCTTACATGATATATCCTCAACATCCTTGCAGTCTGTATGATTAATCGAGTGTTCCTTTGGAGTTATCTCTTCATCCATCTTAGATTCCTCCTCACTAGCTGCTTCCACCTATGGCTTCAAAAGGTGAGATTCCAACCTATCCTTGAGGTCCTCCAGAAGTCTTTGCTACTCACACTCCTATTATTGATGATGAGTCGGAATTTGACTTTCCCCCGGAAGGATTTCCTTATGTGGGAATAGTTACATCTCAGCCACCTTTAGTGGGCCTATGCTTCCACATTGTTATAAAACCTTGGCTCAACTAGTTTCAGGAAATCCCAGTGCTTACTCTTTGTACCAAAATCCTATTTGGTCATCAAATTCTATGCCTACTTCTGGTTTGTTTATTCCTAACGTGACCTCTCAGATACCTGTGCAAACTTCCGTTACTTCATTTTCGATTCAAATAACGATTTTGTCACAACCATTACTGTCATTTCAACCTTCCATTCTGATGCAACTGACTATTTTGGTTCATGCGTCTGTAGGTTCCTCAGTCCCTCTATCAAGTGGAAAAAATGTACCAATGCCTTATTCACAGCCTGGGGGGAAAATCCAAATATTCCTCTTGTGTCAGGTGGAACCCATGTCAGTGGATCACAACCTCACATGGTTGGAGTAAATCAACCTAAGTATAGTGGTATTCCTAATCCTGTTGGTCCATCTAGGGTAGGTAATATCTAGTATCACAACCTTACACAACCCAAATACCCCTCCATCAGTCTTATGTTCCATATGGTTCACAAGGATTGCAAAGTCCACCTTGTATTCCACAAGAAGGTCCTCATGTGCAACCTGGTAAAAATTCTATTCCCGGTGCATATGGTCAAATCCCATTTGGAACTTACCCACACCCATAGGGAATTCCTCAAGGAATTGTCTAACAACCGTTACTGCAACAAGGGAAACCTTTACAGTAGCAGGGGAAACCTTTACATCAATTTCAATAGCCTTTGCAATAACAAACACAGTTTGTTCAACAACCCAACCAACCCTTGTATCTGCAAGGCCAATCCATGCAACATCAAGGTCAATCCTTGAAGCAGCAAGTTCAATCCTTGTAGCAAGGAGTTCAATCTATATATCAAGAAGGCCAAACCTTGTAGACACAAGGTCAACCCCTGCAACAACAGGGCCAATCACTTCATATCCAGGGTCAGCAGGTGTAGTAACCTTACAATCCATATGTTGCACATAATTTTTACCCCCCTTATGGTTATCAATGACCTATGGTAGGTCAATATAAACCCTACCCTAGACAGAATCCACCTTATGGTCAAGGTACCCCTCAGTGGGGGAAAAATCAAACACCCTATGGTCAAAATCCTCCACTTTGGGTGAAAAATCCTTACCAACAAAGTTGGAACCTGCATACTGGGCCTTATCAAAGGTGTTATATGCCTTTTAATCTGTAATTTCCATTTTTAGTTACATTGGAACTACCCGATGTCTCCAGGCTTACTAATGATCCAATTCTTCATTCACCTTATTGGCCTACATCTCCCACTAAAATTCCAAGGAATTTCCCCAAATTTGAAGGTTAAGATAAAGAGGACCCTTAGGCCCATGTAATGACATATCACTTATGGTGTTCTTCTAATTCCTATGTTAACGATTTTGTTTGTCTCTGCCTCTTTCAGTGAACCTTGATAGGTGCTGCCACAAAGTGGTACATCAAGCTATCTTGAGGTATCTACATAGAATTTAACTCATTGGCTATGGCCTTCCTCACCCACATCTAGTTTCCGATTCATTATGAAACTGGTACTCCTTTTCTCATGTCTCTAAAGCAGGATACCGTGAACCATATCTTCGATCACATCTGTGAATGGAGACGTAGGTGTAACCCCATCAAATTTGAAATCCTTGATGAGTTGTTAACTAAATGGTTCACTAAGTCATTTGTAAAAACAATCACTAAAGATATAGAAATGGGTGGTTGTGTTACCAAGGAACAGGCTATTGCCCGTGCCCAATATTTGGATTTGGTCTATTCCCAATCCAACACGCTATATGAAATGTTGCCAGATGCTCCAAGAACATCTTTGGATCTGACATCTTCGAAGTCTCCCGATGTACCACCTATTGATGGTATAATTGGATTAGTATCCCAAACTTCCACCAAAGCTTCTTCGAAGCTAAAATCTATTTCGTATACTGATTCTAGTCATCCTTCGAAAAACCCATCAAATATTGGTAAAACCTCTGAGGCCAATGTTGTTTAGTCTACCATGGAAGATAATGCCTTGAAAGGTAAGAATAACGATAAAGGTAAAGAAAAATCCGATACCCCGAATCAGGGTCCTCCTAAGTCATCTGCTGATGATACTTCTAAATGAAAGCCAAAATATCCTTGCCTCATTTGTGAGGAAGATCATTAAACCAAGTATTGTCCTTGATGTGCCGAAGTTAGTCATTTATTGAAAGGGACTCCGACTATTTTGAAAGAGCCATTCTCATCTTAGCAGACTCAGTCGGTAGACCAACCGCAATCCTAGGCCTCATTTCTTTCTTAGGTTTACATGATGATGGGTTCATTACCTATCTTTGTAGCCACTCGATCAAAATATTATCAAACCCCTCAAAAAAAGATGGTGTAAAAAGAAGCCATATATATACCTTCTACTTTCACTCCATCTAGTTCTGGTCCTCTCCATATTAAGATACCTAATAATGAATCCGTTATTCGACCACCTCCCAAAGGTGTGCTTTGGAAGTCATCCTATAATCTAAATGATAGAGCTGATCAACATTACAGTATTGTCGAATATTTATCTCCAGCGCCTTCGGTGATGTCTGCTTTGGAAGTTCTCCAAAAATGTCCAATGCAATGGAAATCATTATTGTTTGCTATAGGAGGCATTGATCTTATTGATTCAAGATTGATTACTTTTGATCTTGAAAACCATGATGCTTTTCTTCTTGATCAAATTTCGTTTTTCATTCAAGTCATTACAAAGGGAAAGACGATCCATCAGACTGTCATTGATGAAGGTGCTTCCACATGCATCATGTCTATTTCGTGTTGGAAAGCTATTGGCTCTCCACCTCTTAACCATTCCCTAAACACCTTGGAGGCCTTTGATGGTAGAGGCTCCTTTCCTTATGGTATTCTCACAAGTTTTCCCATCACTTTGGAAGGGAAGAATGTCGAGTTAGAAATGGAAGTTGTAGATGCAAATATGAATTACAACCTTCTACTTGGCAAAGTTGGACCCACACCATGTTTTGTGTGGTTTCATCCTTGTTATGGGTGCTCCATTTCCCTCATGAAGGAAAAATTGTCACTGTCGATCAATTGTCCTTTTTCTCTTCCGGTGTCTTGAATGGAAACGTCCCATATGTGGGAAATACCTGTATTCCATATGAGAGCGTGCGGGTAGGTCTTTTTAAAGATTATGCTTTAATGAGAATTTTTTCTCTCCCACCTCCGCATGTCACCTCGATCAATATGATCTCTATTTCTACATATCCATGGATCATTCCTTCTCCAGATCATATTGATTCGTTTGGTGATGCTCTGCTGCTAAGTCCTTTGGAACAAGCTTATCATGAAATTGTCTCGTCTTCTTCAATTGCTTCAGAAAGTCATGTTGTTATTAGTATGTACCTGGATACTTATTGCAATCTCCTTGGCTTGGTTCTTGGGATTCTCTAGATCCTTTGAATGAGATATTCCCCACTGATGAGAGTATTGTTGAGGGTTATATCTCTTGATGAAACTCCTTGGAATGATATCCATCATTGTTCCTCATTTCTTCCAAGCCTAAGAGAGATCCCTTTGTGTCTTGAATCTTTTGTTTCTCATAACCTGACACATCCACTTCAAACACCTCTTCTGGTGTACAAAGTTTTTTCCGAAGGTAATATGGGAAATATTACTGCAACCATGACACTCGACATTTCCATTAAGCCTGGAATTATTGAGAACATTCACATTGGAGTTTACTATTCTCCTGAGGATATTAGGGTTTACATTGACCTTTCCAAGGAATTACATGACCTCTTTTCTTGTTCGTATGAGGAAATGATTGGTATTGATCCAACTATTGTGGTGCATGAAATATCCACATATCCTGATGTGAAGCCCGTTCACCAACGACTCTGTCCCATGCATCCTAGGAAGGCTACTGTTATTAAGGGAGAAATTGAAAAACTTCTAAAATATGATTTTATATACCCTATTTCATTGACGGATTGGGTCTCTAATATCTTACCTGTTACTAAAAAGCAGGGAATAATTCAAGTTTGTGTTTTTCCCACGACATAAACTGCGCATGTACTAAAGATAACCATCCTACTCCCTTTATTGATCAAAGAATTTATGAGTGCACTGGGAGTGATATCTTCTCTTTTATGGATGGTTTTTATGGTTACAACCAGATTAACATATTACCCATTGATAAACACAAGATGAATTTCATCTGTCCATGGGGCACTTTTGCTTATAAGAAGCTTCCTTTCCGTCTTAAAAACGTTGGTGCTACCTTTCAGAGAGAAATGTCATATGCCTTTCATGATATTAAAAAATTGTTCATCCTTATGTAAATGACTTACCATCTCATTCTGCTAAGCATCGTGACCATCCAAACCACCTTCAAGCCATCTTTTTGCATTATCGACACTATAATATTCGTCTTAATCCACATAAGTGTGTCTTCTGTGTAGAATCTAGTCAGATTTTGGGTTTTGTTGTGTCCAAAGAAGGTATCCAAATACATCATCTAAAAGTTGAGGCTATTGTAAATTTACTCCCTCTTATGTTGCTGCACAAATTGCAAAGTTTTCAAGGAAAGGCTAATTTTATTCATCGCTTTGTCCCTAACTACATTGAAATTGCCAAGGGATTTACCTGCTTGCTCAAAAAGGGGATCCCATTCATTTGGGATGAAATTTCCCAGTGATCCTTTGATGCTCTAAATAAAACACTCATCAGTGCTCCTTTATTGCATCCCCTCAACTATCGCTGTGATTATTTCCTCTACTGGCCGTAGCTGATAGTACCATTGCTATGGTATTGGTCCAAGATGATGGCGATGGCCATGAACATGTGGTTTATTATTTAATTCAAAATCTTATTAACACTGAAACTCAATATTCTCATGTCGAGCTACTTGCCTTGGCAGTAGTACATGTTTTTCAATGATTTCACCATTACATTATTCTACGAAGACCACAATGATTTTTCACTGTAACCCCATGAGTTATATTTTGAATCGTCAATTGCTTGGGGGGAAATACTCTAAGTGGATTGTTATCTTGCAATATTTTTATTTGGAGTTTATTGCCACCAAATCAAAGAAATCACTCGTTTTTGTCAAATTGATCTATGCCCTTCCTTTCGCAAAAACCTCTACTGATTTTACTGAGCAGATTCTTAATGAAACTTTGTTTATCATCAGTACTCTCAACCCACGGTATGGAGATATCATTTTTTATATTCTGACCCAAACCTTCCTATCCGATTTTTCTCGATCCGACTGATGCCGCATCTGACATCAATGTCAAATTTATCAGATTATTGGTAATACATTGTACCGAGTCGGTGTTGATTTTGTTCTTTAGATGTCTAACACTTGAAGAGGATAAATGAGTCTTGAATGAATGCCACTTTGGGGCATGTGGTGGTCACATGTCAAGCTATTCCACTACTCAGAAGATCCTTCGCACCAATTATTTCTAGCCTTATATTCAAAGATTGTATTTTGGCAATTCAAAAGTGCTATGAATGTTAGATTTATAACCATAAATAGCCCACCCCTCTAGCACCCTTACAACCATTCGTTACCATTTTCCCATTTGCTAAATGGGGCATAAATTTCATGACATGTAACCTTCGATCAGTAGGGGGGCATGGCGATGCCTACATATAATGCTGATGGTACCACTACTACTTAGTTCCTCTTTAACCATGTCATAACCCATTTTGGCATCCCTCAAGCCATTGTCATTGATCATAGATCACATTTTCCTTAGTACATGATGGAAAAGCTGATTGCTTAGTTGGGTCTTCGCCATGATATCTCAACTCCTTATTATCCATAGGCCAATGGCTAAGTTGAAGCAATTAACAAAGTTTTGATTACTATGCTTCAACGAACCATTGGTAAGCATAAAAATGATTGAAATATCATGCTATTCTTGGCTCTTTGGGCTTATCGGACTTCAGCTAAGATAACCACTCATTTCACTCCATTCCATCTAGTTTATGGTTTAGAGGCAACACTCCCGATCGAGTGTGAAATCCCTTTGTTAAAATTAGCTATAGAACTACTCCCCAATACCTCACCTGAAGAGGAGAAGTTACTTCATCTCGAGAGGCTTGATGAGATCCATCGTATTGATGCAATGGTGATAAAAGCATAGAAAAATGGGTTAAAGCTCATTTCGATCAAACTGTTTCTCCATGCATTTTTGTTGAAGGTGACTTGGTCTTGTTTTATGATCAATCCAATGATAAGCTGGGATCTGGGAAGTTTGAACCTATGTGGCATGGGCCATATATTGTAAAACATGACTTGCAAAAAGGTGCCTATGAGCTAGTTTACTACAAAGGTAATGCATTGTCACAACCTCGTAATGGGCTTTATCTGAAAAATATTATGTGTGAATTCCATGTAGTTACTTTTGTACATTAGTGTGTGAATTCATTAGCGTGCATTTTTTATTTTTTGGTGTGGTTGTTTTCTTTGTAGATATGTTCCTTCTGCTTACCTTGTGTTCCACTCAGTTTGTAGATGTCATCAAACCATTATGTTAGTTTTGCTGGTGTTGCTTGTCGTAGAACACAGAAATTATCTTCTGCAGCTTGGGCACTATTTTCCCTTGACGACGAGTTGATCGATTTACAAGGTATTTGCCTAGGACGAACAACTAATAATATTGCCGAGTACAGTTCAGTTATTGAACTGTTATCAAAAGCAATCACTCTTGGCATTTGAAATTTAGTTGTTAAGTTATATTCAAAATTTGTTGTGTTACAATTGAATAATCATTACTTAGTAAGAAATACAAAATTTTTGTGTATGTATCTATGTGTTCGATTACTGGAAAGAATTTTTGATTATATCACATATCAACACATTCCACACAATTTGAATACATTAAAATATGCATTAGCAAATTATGTTCTTGATAGAAATTTTCATCATTTATAAAATTGATCATATTATCATGATACATGAACGCATAAGTAGAAGATATCAAATTTGTTCATCAAAATATCAAAAAATAAAGTGTTCTGGGACACATGGCTTTCAAAGCCTACAACAGTGCAAAAAACAAGACTACAAAGGCTATTCACCCACGTGAAGCTCGTGAATACACGAGACCTCTCTAATCACTCAGCCTAATAACCAACGCAGTCTCGAAGACACTCCTACTCTATTCCTTTGGTATCCCAGTGGCATGCCATCTATAGTCGCATATTTTGGAATCCCTCGAGTGATCACTTCCAGAGTTTGTTCCATCTCTACCATAAGATCTACTCCTTCCTCATATGGAGCATCTTCTATCTGATGTGCTACTCACCGTGCTATTGGCGACATGCCAAGAGGCCTTTTTGGTCCCACATCTGCACATTTATCACAAGTAAACTCTCAGATACACTTTAATAAAAAATCCTCATAAAACTTGAAAAATTATAAAACAAGTTTTACCTGCATCAATCCATTGTTCACCTAGTGGTAGAGGCAGATATAGATCCCATCTAAAGTCTATGCCTGCATAGGTATAGTCATCCACAACGATCAATTTTCAATGTAACCAATTGAAGAACTTTGGAGGGAAATGCATCTTTTGAATCCCCTCCTCCATGAGACATGAGATCACTCCATTTGAGAAGCCTCAGATCCTGTGGAGTAGGATCCGACACCTCTGTCCACTAATACCAAAATAGGGGCACACGCTCTAGAAAGAAAGTGACCAAAATCAAACCAAAGCCGAACTATTTGAAGTTTCCCTGCTTGCCTTTGGTTAGTTGCCTCTTCATGTTGACCAATAATCCCTCGCACCAGTTGAACAATGTTGGAGTAAGGCAGTCTACCACATACTAGAATTGAGATTTGGAAATCTCATGTAAAGCCTGCGACCCAGCTATACGGGCCATGGTGTGTAGAATTGTCCTCAAGGGAAGATTGTCGATGGTCAGTATCTTCACCTTCCCAATCAATATTTTCTCTACACCAGAGAAATTCCTTCTGTTTAAAGCATTGGTTCTCTCACCTCGAGCATGATATCCAAATATTTGGACTCTTTACCCTCTTCTGGAGAATCCAATAATGAAGTAGACGTCTGCCATTTCAAGCTCCAATTCTTGGTATCCAATGATGAAGATCTCCCAATCAAGATCACATAAAATGATCAGGTAGTGTAGTAGCTCATTTTGGGCTATAAGTCCTGACGTTCAGAAGAATTTTAGCAGCCTGCAATTCCTTAAAGCATTGATGCATTTAGGATCTTGGGAAGCCTGGTGATCTTCTGCCTCATGGCCTCTTTCCTTCCATTCGATAACCATATTATTGAAATATCCTGCAAAACAACAATTGACAATGATTAAATTCTTTTTCACGGGATAAAACCTAAAATTTTTTGCTCAAAAGAGAAGATTTCTCTTCAATTTTTTTCCCTATGCCTAGCGCGAGAGCCTTTTGGGCTCAAGGGCAATCATCACGGATCTGATGAGAAAACCCGCGCTGATCACCCCTGATTTAAAATTTGAAATCCCCTCTTCTGGCTGACAAAAAACCTAAGAAACAACATGAAAGTAAACTAAGAAGCAAGAGAAAAGGTAGAGTTCTTACCTGCAGCTGACAGTTTGTGAAATGGTTCCCTAGATCTCCCACAGTGCTCACCTAAAAAATAAAAAAAATGGAGTAAAATGCACTCTCCAATTTACTCGAAGTGAAATGGTAAAAATGATTTTACTTTTGGTCTATTTATAAGTTTTAAACACATTTTTTCCAATATTTTATTATCTTACTCGATATCAATGATGTGTGGTTGTCTTTGTGAAGTTACAGGTTCTTTTTGACGGTTACAGTGATCATTTTTACTGATTCAACGAGTTTTTGTTTTATCACTTTTTTGGACTCGTTAAAAATAAACGAAAAGGAAAACCCCCTAGAGTCATCTTTAAGCTCTTTTCTGACTCTTGTATGAAAATATCACCAAGTACTTGTATTTTCGAACTCATTATATTAAATGAATTGACATTATGTCAGTATATGTTTACCCCTTTTTGGGTTGGGATTGACTATTTACGAAAAAGGTACACCTTGGTCGAAATGGTCAAAAGGTTCTCTCGAATATTGTTTTCTACCTTTTCGGGTTCGAGAGAAAAATTATGAAAATGGACATGATGGAGTTTTCTTTTTGTATCTTTTTCAAACTCTCTAAATATGAAAAATATACCGAGTTATCCTTCCGTCATACTCGTTAAAAATTTAGTGGCAAACAACTCTTCACCATGATGATACCAAGTTTCTCCTTCCTAGGACTCATAAAACTTACTAGGATGGATTCATTTGAAGAATGAGCTTATATGAAAAGCATATGCTATCCCCTTCAAGCTTGTGATTAAAAAATAATTGGGGTAATCGCTAGAAATAGTGGGGAAAAATGAAAGTGAGACATCTCTTGTATAGGGAGCATGTTGCTCTTGAACATGAAACTCATCTTTTTCTCGTGTTGGGTTTGGGATATCTTCACTCAGTCACTTGTCCTTCCAAGTTTGGGTGATCCATTTTACCTCTCATCTAACTATTCTATTTCATCATTATGACTCTTGGTCTTATGTTGAGTCAAATGATGCCACACTCCAGAGTTGTGTCGCCGATTTTCAAGACAAGTCCTATCTGCAATTCATTACCTATACATTGTCTGACCCTTTGCTACTCTTGGATCCTAATCATTCATTCCAATTTATTCCTCATTTCGTGTCGATGATGGGGGAATCGTCATGAACCTCCTTCAACGGGTCACTTCTTGTGGACTTCATCTCATTATCCATGAAGATAACTTAGAAACTCCCTTTCAGTACCTTAAAGCTTGCACGCCTTGATGACAAGTTTTTCACATCCGACAACAGGTTTTCATCATTGACCTTCAATCGGATGATTCCACGAGTGTTCGACTTTAGCTTCATTTTCACATTTACGGATTGTATTGTCATACCTTGAGGGCCATTGACATTATTTGTGGTTATTCTCATGCTTGTTAATGGTCCACATCATTGGTCGGTAATCATGTGGTTTTCTATCATGTTTGACTTCAACACATTCATTTGCCTGTTAGAATTCATACTTTGATTAGGTTGGGGATGGAGTGAAATACCCCGAGTCTTGTCTGATATGACTCAGGCTGCATGGAGTTATGTATTGTTCATGATTGTACACATGTTGCTTCTATATGGATGGCTGTGACCATACTGTGCGACTTTACATTTATGATGATGATGATGATCCTTCCATATTAGGTGGCTACGTCCATACCTTGGATCTTAGATTTACAGATGATCCTTTTCATTCAGATGGTTGCACCCATGCCGTGGATCTTTCCACATAGTCCTTTCTATAAGGGTGGCTTTTTCCATACCATGGATTCATGCTGTGATATCATATATCTATACGTATATGCATCCTTGATTTGCATGTCTCCTAATAGTGTTTGTTCTCGTCTTTGCAAAATCTCGTAAAGAATCTCAGCCATCACTCTCTGTTCTTCCTTCATGCTTTAGGGGGAATCTGTTACAATATTTTGTCACGCCTCCCGCACTTCCTTGTGTCATACCCTGAAGTGCCTAAAACTTGGCAATCATGTAGTGTACCCATCCTAATATGCTACTCAGATCCTCCTTGGAACACTGATGGAAACATTCCTTGAGCCTTCCCTGAAGAAGTGAGCTCTAAAACCCTAATTTTAGGATCAACATGACCCTGACAATGGAAACTCATGCTGATCGCTAGTTGCAATATACTAGCCTTGCGATGCCAACACTCTTTCTGCTTGGATACCCATGTTGATCCCTAAAAGGAAAGTTTTCCCAAAGAGGACAAGAAGCTTCATGATCTAGAGGCTTCCAAAACGATGAGTTGGAGGTTATTCAGTGTGGATGTGGTCGAATTCTCCCAATTTTTTCCTTTGATCTTATCCCTATGAGCTATCTCCTTGAGATGAGGGCCTTCCCGTATGTTTGGATAGATCCTAAGTACCTCTCCCTACCTACATATTCATCCTCTCCCATTTCCAAATGGTTGGTCTTTGGCCATTTTCACCCTTATGCTGAGATAGTGCATAGATGATACACATTTGGCTTGGAGAAGGAGTGGTTGGAGAGCTTGAGCTTGGACTTTGACATTCACTCAGGGAGAGTTTATTAACATCAAGTATTGGTTGTATGCTTCCTCCTTTATTTCATTAATATACTATTGGTTCACTTTCCATAAATGTTTGTGTTCATGCATCATTTATATTATTGCTCCTTGATCTGTTAAGTGGATTACTTTCGATTATTCTTGTTTTACTTGTATGCTTTGTTGTGTCTTTGATCTCTTATGCAGGTATTCAAATGCTATGAGTAGTAGAGATGATCCCGACATACAAGTGACGCGAGGTCTTGAACAAAGGAGTACGTTATAGCATCAGAATGAGGTAGGTGATCTTCCTCCTCTCTCATTTTGATTGTAATTTAGGGAAGTGTCTTGTAGATTGTCATGTAGGTTTCTAGTCCCACTCATTGGGCTAGAGGTATCATCTCTGTCCGTAGAGAGGATTTACCTAGATAAGAACTCCAGAAATTTGGGACTTGTGGCATCCACTGTTATTGTAATTGTCCTAAACACCTCAAACAAAATTCCCATTGGAAATTCAAATCCTGTTTAGCAGATATATGGGACCTTGAGAAATGTTGCAACACCTAGATCCTCTTGGACCCTGAACTTATGAAGAGAGGAAGATTGGAGGGATTTCTATTAAAATAAGATGTCATTGAACCATAAGTATATAAGCTTAGGTGCATTTAACATTAAGGCCTGGTTTTTGGCCACAATAACTTGGTCAATTTTGAATTAAGCCCAGGTGCTAAGGTGATTAACGAGGTCCATGAAACACATGATTAATCTTTGTGCGAATAAAGATTTTCGCTACATGAACATTCACCTTTTACATCTCTTGATCTCCTCCATCCATCCTTCTGCATCCTCTCCTTCTTTGACTTCATGGTGTATTCCAGTCAACAATTTTCACAAAATCAAATTTGATAGTGCCTCTAATGAAAACCATGAACGTGTGAGATTTGGAGGGGTTTTCAAGGACCCATGCCTAGATTGTGTTATTTTATGTGGTTGATTTTACTTCTCTGAATTTTATGGAAAAGTCTAGAAGGATATTTATGTTCCTTTTATACCTCGTTTGATCAAATATAAGATGTGTGTAGGATGATATTCAAATAACAGAACTTACTACTCTTCAATTTAGAGAAGGCTTTAGTCTGAGCTTAGATCATGCTCTTCTACCATAGAGACTTATCATTCATTGGAAGCTTTTATCTTAGGCAAAGAATTTGGGACTTGAATGTTTTATAACTTTGACCTTTGTTCTCCTTGTATTCTTCGATTTTTTCTTGGATGATAACTTAGATAGTGACTTTGTTTCAATTTCAAAACTTCTTGCAGCTTCAAGACTAACTTAACAAGTTTTTCCATATCATGCCTTCTGAATGTCCTCAAACTAGTCTCAGATCACAGAAAACACAGTTCCACAATAACTCACACTCCCATAGAGAGAAGGGATCATATGAGGCTCATATTCCATAGAAAGTATATTTCCACAGAAACTCACACATCACAGAAAATTGTAGCCTTAAGATTTCATCTTGAATCGAAATATATAGCCTCAGACATCTCTGAATTTCTTCATCATAGAAGAGTCACAAATTTCTTATCATATCGAGTAATAACACCAATATACAAGTGATTCCTCATTTGAAAGGGTGTCTCTAAGGGTTGGGCCAACTTGTCTTTTGGAGGTTCAACTTGGTCAACTTGGGGAAAAAATATATTGTTAAAAATTCAAATTTATTTCTTTTAAGATGTTCAAATGGGACATGAAAGGATAAAATTTCTTTTGATCCAAAAATGTTTTTTTTTTACTCTTAGCATTTAAAAATATTCTTTACTAATTCATTAATGACTCAAGCATATATTATGAAGACTGACCACAACTACAAAAATAAACACATCAAAATGTCTAGAACAAAAAATTGAAAATGTCCATCAAAATAGTTGTTTATAAGTCACCTCATTCACATTATATGAACAAAAAATATATAATGTAATATTCATAAAGTATCTAGTTTAGTTCATTTCATACATACAATTAATGTGATCAATACCTAGTGTTAGTAGAGAATGGTATGGTCTGCCTTTTCTTGATCAACATCAATAGCCTTGATAGTGATCACATAATCCATAACAATTTCTATGTGTTCTCTTTTTCATCTTCTTCTCCTTAGAATTGTCTACTGGCACATCCTACTTCATGGAGCGAGTGAAGCAAATTCATAAAGAGGATAACGTACTAATGTTGTTTAATAAATTTTAGAAAAATAATTATTTACATGATACATATTCACTTACAATGAACCGATTTTCAAAGTGGGGAAACTCTCAATAAAAAATAACTTTCAATTTTTCATTTTTCAATGGATGTAAGTTAAACATTCATATTTTACATAAATTTTAATGCACATTCATACAAAAATCACCATCATTTAAAAATCGTAAAAAAGATCATTAATACATATAAAATCATCTTCCCCATAGATGTGCCCTAGTGGCTAAGTTTCTTCATATTGTGGCATAAAATCAAACTAGGCATCTTCAAAAGTAAAATTGATCTAATGATTCTAGGGTGAGATGGGTCTGATGCTTATGGGTGTGTGACCAATCTTCCTTGCAATGAAAGTTTTCCATTGAGGTGTTTATTTAGATTGAATGGTTGAGCTAAAATGAAGCCATGGGGTACTAATAGTTTTCTTATGCATAAAAATTTCTATTTAGAGCATGCTCTTCTAGTTGGAGATAGGAAAATAGGTATCAAGGAGGATGGTAAGGAATACTTTGGTGGATTCTATAGATTTAGAAATGATGAAGGTATTTGTGCATGGGGCATTCAAAATCATGTTTGCAATTGTATTTTATTTTCTTGCTGGCCATGGTTGAAAATGGTTAGGATATGAACTTAAACATAAATATCAAAAGGAGGATGATCTAATTATAGTAGGAATCCAATGGGAATTTCATTGATGATAGTTTAGCAATTTTTTTGTCTTTTCTTCTAATTTGTGATTGAAAAATGTGTACAATTATCACTCTATATGTTGGCTTTGAGTCCAATTAGGTGGAATCATGGAGGCATAAGCCATTTCTCTAGTGGGACAATCAACTAAAGATAGAATTTCTCAACATCATAATTACTAGTGACTATTTATCTATATGTTATTTAGGATTCTTTCAATTCAATTATGTCTTCAAGTAATTATAAATTTAATTATAGAGATCACATTGCAAGAAAAAGGCTATAGACATGAGAAGTTAGGCTAGAGGCCAAGGAAAAACCCTCAAGGGGAAAACCCATCAATCCTTTTCTTATAGATTCTTCGTCAACAAGAGAAATACAAGTCAAACTAACCAGTGATCCAAGTGCCAATTCAATCCTCAAAACTCTACTATAATATAATCAATCAATATGCCATTTAAGGATCCTTAGATGCCTTTGAAACTCACATCATCATAGGATAATATACTTATAAACTTGCATCATCGAAAAGAATTATATCCCCAAGAAATTCACATCATCATAGAGATAGGTGTTACAGGAAACTTGCATCATCACAAAGATAGGTGTCACATGAAACACATCCTCCACAGAAGAATATAGTCTCAGGTTTCATCAAATTTCTTCACCATAAAAGAGTCATGAATTTATTTTGAAATAACGGAAAATATATTCGAATATATAGTTGTTTCCATGTACGAAGAGGTGACTCTAAGGCCGAGTCAAATTGACTCTAGGAGGGCCGACTTTATCAACTTGGAGACACAAAATTACATTTAAAAATTCATTTTTTTTTTCTTTTCATTGTCCAAATGGGACATGACAAAATAAATAAATTCTTTTGAATTTAAACAAATTCCTTTTGAATCATAATGACAATATTATGAATACCATACCTAGTTACAAATTCCAACATTATTGAGATACGCAAAAACTTTGAATGAACAAAAAAACATCCTAAATGCTTGAATGGACAAAATTGTTTTAAATGCTCAAATTTAACTTGGAGCATAAACATTGATAAATTGAATGGTGGATAAGCTTCACACCCTAGAGATATAATGATATCCAAATGTATGGAGAGAGAATTGTGTGAATGGTTTCTATTTCTTTCTCAAAATCATAAGTATCTAGAAAATATATATCCAAAAATATTGGAAAATGAGGTGAGGTAGGATTTTAAATATATCCATTGTTGGAATGAGGCCATGTTATATGGGTACAATGGAATGCCTTATTACTTACATAAATTATTATAAAGAAAACTCAAAATTACACCCAACAACAATAAAGACAAAATGATAAGAGTGAAATACATAACACATTTTGATAGACGCTATATTATAATAAAAAGTGGTCGGAGTATGTTCATATAATATGAATGAGGTGACTTATAAACAACCATTTTGATGGATATTTTGAAATATTCATCAAAAATCATTGCAACCCCTCCTAAACAACCATTCCTTTGCTCATATAATTTAATGTAATAGGGTAAATTTAGTACCAACCTAGGGTAATTCTACCCTAGGGTTTTCTACAGAAATTTAATTTTCTCTTTTCCTTGTTTAATTGTTCTTACTCATTACACATTCAAAAATTATATGTGTCCATTATGAGAAACCAAAATTAAATACGCCATCATAGAAAAAATCCATAAATTATGAAAAGAGTATCATATCTTTGACTCCTCTAATTAGTTTGATTCAATGTAGGTTATCTAAGAACCTTTTTGCTTCCAACTTTCTACTCAATGGTGCCACCATTATCAGGGGATTTTAACCTCACTTGAACTTGAGAGTTGATAATACAATTTGAATTGAAAATAAACCTAGAATTGAGAAAAACATAGATGAAACCCATAGAAAAGAACCTGAAGTTAGGGGCATGCATGGTTCTCCTTTGTAACCCAACTAGAAGGTATCGGTATAGGATCATATTTCGATCATCCTATCACTCCCAACATGAGTACTCTACCATGTTTCCTTTCATTCATGAGAAAAGGGTAACTAGAAGTCAATTTTTCTTCTCCAAAGTCATGAGTCAGTACTTGAACTTGTGACCTATTTCTAGTCTTGCTTGCAAAAGCATGAACCAACATGCCTTTCTCTAGGGATGCCAACCCCTGAAGAAAATAAATAAAAGTAAACTATTTTGGATTTCCACCTACCTTATGCATTTGGGAAAAGAGATTCTATGCTATCTATGCTATGAATTGGTGGAACATCGAAAAGCACAAGAAACACATAAAATATGATATTCAACTATCTAGCTACTCTAAATATTAAATGGCTGGAAATATTGTTAACAAAACAAATCAAATAAGTTGAATCAATATGTTTTAACTAGAATGTGAATTTATTGTTGACTAAAGGATTCAAGGGAACTCATCACTTACATAATTTGAGATAAAAATTACTTTGGCTTGATTATTCAATCAATTTTACAATTTTACCAGATTTATTTTCTTTTATTTCCCTAATTCTAGGAATGTTTATGATAGGAAAAGAAACTGTTTTCTTTATTTCACTACTTCTAGGAATGTTTATGACGGGAAAAAAATGTTTTCTTTATTTCACTACTTCCAGGAATGTTTATGATGGGAAAAGAAAATGTTTTCTTTATTTCACTACTTCCAGGAATGTTTACGAGAGGAAAATAAAATGTTTTCTTTCATTGAAGATATATTTTAGAAATATTGAAAAGGGTTGAAAAAAAGATAGGATACTATTTGTTTAAATAATTGAAATAACTTAATGTGAATTTTTTTTTTTTTTTAAAATAATGAAAATAAATTTTATTTTGTTGAAATATTTAGTCTGGGGGATATGACTGCAATGTCCCTGATTGGTTTAATGAGGATGAGTTGTTCATTTCTCCCGACCCAATCATAACAATCGATAAGCTTGTGGTTAGAATGAAAAAAGATATTGTTAATTTGATTCACATTACAGATAAAACTTCTGAGATTAAATGTAGGATCAACATCTTAAACCAATATCTTCAGAAATATCAGGTAATAACCATATTTTAATTTTTTTTGTTTTTTATGTCATAAGTTCAATTATGAAAGTTTGTTTTTTAACTTTTACATTATCTAATTAAAAAATAACCTTTTATTTCTTATATATGATTTTTTGGTAGAGACACCACAACATACAACCACCACAAGCCAACTTTCAATGGTAGACCATGTCATACATGAGGATCATCTACTAGAAGAGGCACACATGGCAACCATTCCAATGGCGTTGACTAGTGCACGAGGTAAATAATTACATTGCAAAGGTATTTTTTAATGTTAATGAACTAATTCAATGATATTTCCTTTGAATATTTTCTTTGAATCATTGGGTAGCCTCACCTTTTATTCACGTAGAAATATGATTACAATTACAAAATTTAATTGAAAATGGTGTATTAATTATAACCTTTATTGTTTCAACTCCAGAGCACATAGAGGATGAGGCTACATAAGAAGAGGACCATATGGTTGTATCTGAAACTAATCCTCTTGCCTTTGCTACTGAAGTAGGTAAAGAAAACTCTAATTCTCTTTTTATTAATGAAAGACTTAAATAATATAAAAAAAATAAAATTTAACATTTCTTTCTTATTACAACTAATGATCAACCCCTCTTGCAGCAACCTCGATGACATCATGAGTACATGACCATGTCGTCAATGGGAGCTATAGAGGCCATAAGAACCAAAGAGGAAGAAGAAATTGATGAAAGTCATTTCTTAATTATTCTAAAAAATAAATAAAAATAAAAACATATGATTGTAATAGTTATACAATTAGAAACATCACGTACCTTATTATGAAAATATATTTTTAATGATAAAATTTATTGAGATGAAGTTGTAGCACCATCCTCCCACATTTACCCAAGCTATTCAGTCCATTGGGGTAAACATGTGACAAGATGATAATATGATTAATTTGACTCCCCATGTATAGTTAAGGAAGTGGAACTGACAAAACAACACCAAACTGACCTTCCACACATTCTACAGAACCTTCAGGAGCCAACCAACCCTTCTAGGTGACCAAAACCTGAGGAAACTTAACTTTTCACTGATCTAACACCCCAGTCACTCCCTTGACAAGACATGCATGCGAATTTAGGCCTCCAATCACTCCCATATCAAGGTCAAGCCAACGACTGTGGACTTTTTTAGCTACTTCTATGCCAGCGACCCCAGATTCCGTGCCACTTTTTCAGGGCTAGGACTCAGGCCATTGCCCAGAACTTCATGAAACTTTCATAAATGATAAATAACATGGGAATGTGTATAATAATTCAAATAAATGATAAATTAATTGATTGGACACCTACTAGCCATGATAAAAATTTCATAAAACATATCACAAATATGCATTCTACTGGTCATAACAATAGATCTAAGCATAAGGGTCTCATACTTATCTGAGAATCACTAAGAAGCATTGATGCCTTATCACATTAGTTGCATTATGATATATTAGGTCATATATTCATTGTTCATTCATTTAAAAATCAAAACATGATGAGAGTAATACATCATTGATTTCATAAACATAATCATAACCAACATATAGCTAACAAAAATATCAAGGATATGATAGCCATAAAAACCACATATGAACCAATACATTTTCACATGAAATACCAAGGAGAAGGAATTCTTATTAATGAATGCATAAGCCAACCATGTTTGGGACTTCCATGTACTACCCAACAATAAATTGGCTGAACCAAATCTTTCTTTTAGCTAATCACCCCCATGCCATATTCCAAGCATGATTGTGGGACTCATAATTAAAATCAGCAAGGGATTCCTAAGGCTAACCACCTCACCCTCATTAATAGAATCAGGCTTTACCACAATCCACACTAGATCACTAGGCCCTAACCAAGCATGGATTCCACCATATTTATCCACCTACACTGTGAGGAATTTTCTTGTCTCCTAGTCTTTAGGATTTACTGTATGTCCCACCATACCATGTTTGAGGATCCCAAAGCCTAATCAAGACTCCACCCTCCAGGCTTTATTGCATATCCTTCCATTCATTGACTAAGGATTCCTATGCCTGATAGAGGGAACAAACCTCTAATATTTACCGTATATCCCACCATTCACCGGTTAAGGATTCCTAGGCCCACTGAGGCAACACAAAATATGGGTTTGCTGCAACCCATAGTCTGGTTCAGGTGTCACTAGGCCAATGCTTTACTGCAATACACAGTTTAATTTAGGGATCACTAGGCCATGTGTTCTTTCTTTCAGACACCACCTCACTCAGTTTCGAATCCATCCAGTATTATAACTCAACCAAAACATGAAAACCCCATCACACCATGATTATCTAGAAATGACAAGGAAAGGATGAAGAACATTGTCACACCTCTAAAAGCCCATGCCAATGATAACAAGAGAAACAATTATACACATGAATAACCATGCATGCCAAAACTAACAAGGAAATTGTACATGCAAATCAATACCTGCAAATAATCCTATTGTAGTTGCTTGATCCTGCTCTTCCTTGCTTTATCTCTTCTTCCTCTTTTCCCTCTTTACTTTTGTTTATCCAATGCCGAAGTTCTCTAAGAAAAGTCTATGTCTACAAAAGTGAGAGAGAGAGAGAGCTCCAAAACTGAACTGACAAAAAGCTACTAGTTGATCCTCAGAAGCCCTTTTATTAATGAGGCCTTTTTTCTTCAATTTTGCATTATTTTCCTTCATTTTCCTCCTTACATGAAACTTACGACCTTTCACCTTCCTTTTCTCCTAATTTCCATTATTTTCATAAATAAATGCCAATTAATGCCACTTTTCCTTTTTGTTAGTGCTTAAATCTACCTCAGGCTGAGAAAGGTAGGATCTAGGGTAACATCAAATCGCGCTTAACCTGGTAGCTAGCCCTATCAGGTCAGGAGAGGGCTCTCTCCTAGTCAATCTCAGCAAAATATGATCAATGAGGCTTGAGATGACTGATGTGAATACTGATCTTGGGCTAGGTATGTGTTCAGAAGATTTTGATTGAATTTGATGATGTTTTGTTGGCTCAAATGTGAAAGGTAGATTTGGGTCCGGGGAATGAGGCTCAGTTTTGTAGAAATCTTTATGGGGCGAGGTAGGCAAATGGTTTGGTACTTAAAATTGAGTGAGATGGAGAGCTTTTAGACTGGTGAGGAGTTGAAGAGGGCATGAAAGTCTCAGGGATCCTTTTCAAACAATAGAAAACATAAATAACTAAACAAACCCTAGGTAGAGCACAACAAAAATCAATGAATTCTACCTTTATCCTTGTTTGATTTAGTTAAGATAAATTAAAGAGAGATGATGGCATACATAAAACACATGTAAACTTAAGATTACAGAAGGAAACACAATACCAAATCAATATGCCACAAGAATCCCATAAAGTGTTGCAAACCCTGTTCTATTCCTTTGCCAAACTGCTGAAATGAGTATACAATGAAGCTCCAAGCTTTCCTAAAAGTCCAACCTTTGCTAATGATTGAAAAACAAGTAGATATAGGCAATAAACAAATCATCCTAGACTTTAGGGGTCAAGCTCATAAGTCTAGGAGCAGTTCCAACAAAGTCTAAACTGAAAACTAAAAAGTAGGCAGTGGAACAACTTGCCTTTAAAAAATAGGGAACTAATTCATTCAGTTGTAAACTACCTTTTCATGGATGAATCTACCTATATGAGTGAAAATTTAGCATAATTACATCAAAATCCATCAAGTCACATTAAATTACATCATAATTTTTGTTATTAGAAAGAGAAAAGTCAAACTGTGAAGAAACTGGGTGAAAAACAGAGTTTTTTGGCTAAAATGAACAAATTTCCTCCTATGCGCCGCGTTGATTTCCTTGTACGTAGTGCCTTTTTGCAGCTGATTTTGGAGGCCTTAACGTGGGCCAAATTTGCTCCAAGTGGGCTTGTTAGAAAGGTATGTCTATCTAATTTCCCAAACAAGTGGAATTTCTGAATTTTACCTCCATTTTCCCCTCCAAAACTGATTTTTCCAAACATTGTTTCCTGTGTGTCCAAAAAGGGGTAGAAAGGTCATTTTTGAGGTGTTTTTGACCTTTTTGGAAGCTCAAAACCTGTCAAAATTTCTTGGCCATTTTTAGGCATTCATATTTTTCCATGAAAAATCCAAAAATTCCGAGTTTTTCTCAAAATAAGGTCCCTAGCAAAAGCGCGCGCTGGGTGGCGCAGCACATCAGGCAGAAAAACCTGTTTTTTAGGCCAAAAATTTCAAAATTGCAAAAAGCGTCCCAAATTTCTTGAAATTTGGGCTGAGTGTTCTTCATTAAGTGCTGTGTTGGGCTAAGGAAGCCTCAGCCAAGATCTAGAGTCTATCTTGCTCTTTTCGCTTCCTTGATGCTTTCTTCAACTTGGCCTTCAAATTCTTGATTCTTGCTTTGCACACCTTGTTTCTCACCAAGTAGTGGTAGGCCATGCGCCTCAACATCGTTTTCTCTCTGTTGGCCTTCTCAAGAATCTTTTCCAAATGCATATTTACCCTCTCAAGCCAAGATTCATGATCAACATCAATTTATTGTTCAAGTGGTGTCAGCTTGATTTTCCTCCTCTTGGCAGCTTGTCGGTTTTCTCGTATATTTTGTAGCTCCATAATGGTTTGCTTATCCTCTAGCTATTTGTGTCTTTGCTCCAGATATTTAATTATCCATTTGGCTCTTTCCAGGTTGAGAGACAAATCATGAATGTACTCTTGCTGCTCCCGAATGATCTCTTTAAGCTTTGAGCTTTGCGAGCCCAAATCGGCGTCATCATCCTGAATGAGAATGAAATCTGTCTCTTGTCCTCCTGAAGGTCCCTCGTAATGTAATGGCTTCTTATCCTTGTTCTATACCTACTATGCTAATGGAGGAAACAAGACTCCTTCCACCCCGGGTGGAGATAGTACTCGTTTTGCTGCTGCAAACAACCTTCTAGTGCCATTTTAGTAGGTGACAAACACTGACACACTAGTGGTTTGTGTCTCATGAATCCCCTGGTGATGTGAAGGCCCTCTTGTCTCATGAAAAACTGCTAGGGGTACTTGAGGACCTATAAAGACCTCATGTGAAATGAAATCCGATGTTCTGTAAACCAAGTTGATGCAAGACCACAATTTTGATTAGTGCAAAATGATATATGCTGTTATACTGCTACTGAGGAGGCTTCCTATGCACTAAGGTGGTCATCTTCTCAATGTTCCAGCAAATAAAATAGGGGAGATTCATCATTCTCACCCTAATGAAGTGCATCAACAATCTGATGTGATAGGCATACAGGTGAGAAAATCGGCCCTCACAGCTGAAATATTTAATTATGAGTTTCATCAAGGGAGCATATGTGTCCTTCAGATACCTGAAGGGAAAAAATCTACTGACATGTCTCTAATAACCAACCTTGATGTAAGGCTCATAATGATCTTTGTCAATCAGCTACCTTTTATTCCATTGTTAACCGACATTTGGAATGCCAGTTGCTTGAGAAATAGTCTCGGGTCTCAAGGTGAATGTCACACCTGCCAAAGTGACTTGACCATTATGAAGATGGAGCACAAACAATATGGCCAGCTGATGGTGGTACCTGACTCTCTCTACCATCTCACAGAATTGATAACAAGATTGGTGTTGAAAGCATGTGACAGCAAGAGGACATGCCAACAGCTCAGCAAGTGAAGTAGACTCCTCTCGGTTATGTTTACCACCTTTGTGAGGTCTCCTTGGTGCATGCATTTCTCTAGAAGAATCATTGAGTGTCTCCTCATCTCTGTCATAGGAAGAATCTGACTCCATGTTTGCCAATGTTTGAGTTTCCTTAGATGAGTATGAAGATATTTTATGGTGTCTTTAGGTTTTTACTGCCAAAGAATGAGGGACTATGGAAGGAATGTGTATGAGGGGTTTTGGGAATATTTCTATCAGATTTTTTGGGAACAGAAGGGTTTAGGGAATAATATTTAGGCTTTGGGACAATAATTATGGTTTGGGAATCTTTAACTAGGGTTTGGGATAGTGGGATTAGGGATTTAGGATTAGTAAATTTAGGGATATGGGGATTAGGGAATGGGTAGATGAGAATGTAAAGAGAGGGAGAAAATGAAGTGTGGGAATAGGGGAACGAAGGAGTGAGGAAGTGAGAAATGGCTAGGAGTGGAATTAGCAGCAAGAAATATAATTTATAAACCCTATGCGATTGTTTTTGACAAGAAATGCAAGGAAGTGGGGTTTCAATTATTTCCCATTAAATCACCATAAGCACCAAGATAAACTCATTCATTGGTCATGGAGGAATGTTAACTTACTTGGACAAGGTGAGGATTTTGCAATTTTGCAATTTTGGAGGAGGCTGTGGGTGAAATCAGGCTTGTAACCTTGTGTGCCACGCCACAAACGCAATGCGCCACGCCGTCTCAATGTGTCGTGCACGTTTAAAATTAACACTGCAGAGCACTGCCCAATGCACCATGCTCTTTCAATGCCCCGCACCATTGAAAATGCCAAACTCACTGCGGTTTTTGCTCTTTTGCTTCAACACGACCTTTTTATTACTCACTCTTTCTCCCTTGGATACAAATGAACTCTTTAAACATGAAAAATGGTTTATATACATAAAGTTTTGATTTTTCATTTACAAAACCCATTCTTCTAATGTTTTCCTTTGACTTGCTTTTAAAACTCTGTTTTTGGGAAGTTTGCTTCATTTTTTCCTTTGATGGACTGAATGCTTTGACTTTTTGTTTGCTCCGCAGGTGATGGGTTTGCAGAAGCTTGGCAAGGTGACCAGGGTTACCTCTAAAGTTATTACAGATGGAAAAAATGAAATTACATTAAATTTGTACATAAGAACATAAAAAACTCTGTTTTTCCTCAAAACAGGGTTTTGAGGAAAAATCAATCACTGAGCATGTGATTATGGAAATTATTATTGCTGAAAATTTATTTGACCTCCTCATGCACTTGCTGACCCTTATTGAGCATTTTGAAGAACTTATTTACAAAACCCTAGACCTAATGAGACCTAAAACCTTAAAAATGACTTTTTTCAAATTTAAAGATAAAAATTGACTGCAGATGATCTAGATGAATGAAAATGGGCCAGCAGGTAAAGAACATGAGGGAAAATGTATAATAAGCCACTACCGTCAGATGAACCATGACACTAATGGAATGCAGCTGATCAGGTGAGACACAAAACATGCAATGCAACAAGAGAATTTGATCACTGACGGAGGGATGAAGATACCGACACTAACATTGGCTCCAATGGGGATGGTAGCTCCTTGGAGGTGCCAAGAACTACATATCTCTAGGAAAGCAAGTAGTGCATTTGTCCATTGGGCTATGTAGTCAAGAACTTCAAAAAACCAAAACCAATCTCCTGACTCAATTTTAGGACTGAAATCTGGCTCAAAACTGACTCAATTTCAAGACTGAAATCGACTGAAAGACCTGACTCAAACAATCCAAACCAAAACTGAAATCAAACCTCAGTTTATAGCATTCACCTCAGCCCCAAACTAAATGAATGATGACAGTACACACTTGTAATGAAATAAAACAAACCAGTATGTACAATGATACATATGACAACAGAAAACATTTCAATAATAGTACCGTTTGAGCAGCCGACCATTGACTAGCCCACCTAGACAATCTTCTCCATTCATTTCTTTCAAGAGGAAAGCATTTTGGCCCCGATATGTAGCAATTCTGAAAGGTCCTTTCCAAAGATTCTCAAACTTGCCATGTTTACCTTTATCTTCGTTTCTCGTGTCCCATTTTAGCACTATGTCTTTTATTTGAAACTTTTCCGCCTTTGCCTTTCAATCATATATCTTTTTGATTCTCTCTTGCAGCCCAAAAGTGTTATGAAAAACCTCCTCTCTAGTTTGCTGCAAATGAATCATTTGATTGATTCTCCGTTGCAAATGATCATCTTCGCTACCAGCTTTTTGTATGAGTTTAACCACCGTTACTGCGAGAGAGGTCGAGAATACCGTGTTAACACCATACACGAGATTGAAAGGGGACATGCCTATAGATTTCTTTTGACTTACTCTGTCTGCCCAAAGTGCATTAACAAGCTTTTTGTGCCAACTCTTCTTGCTCGTTTCCAATAGCTTTTTGATTATATTGACCAAGGATTTATTTGAGGATTCTGTCAATCCATTACCTTGTGGGTAATATGCAGTTGAGTGCCCCAAGGTAATTTGATATTTATTACAAAAGTCAATCATTCTTTTAGATTTAAAAGCTGTTGCATTATTAGTGATAAGCTTATTTGGACAGCCAAAATGAGACAAAATATTGGTTTCAAGAAATGAAATGATTACCGAATCAGTGGCCTGCCTAGTGGGAATCACCTCAATTTATTTAGTAAAATAGTTTGTCGTTGTGAGGATCCACTTGTGCTGCGTTGAAGAAGTAGGATGGATCTTGCCAATGAAGTCCAAACCCCACTACTGAAATGGAGCACTTCAATCGGCTTGAGTGGTAAAGGCTGCAATTTTATCCTACCTTGAAAAATCTAACATTCGTGGTAGCTTGTAACAGTTTTGTACACATCAACAAAGAGAGTTGCCAATAATATCCCACCCTCAAAATTTTATTGGGTGTTGTCTTTCAAAATAGATGACTTCCACAATCTCCCTTGTGAAAGTCTTCCATAACTTGTTTTGCCTCTTCAACGAAACAATTGAGCAAGAGACTACCAAGATATTTCCAATAGAGTGCATAATTCATGATACGAAACTTGGCAACCTTTAATTTCAGGGTCCTACTTTTGTTCTTAGCCATTCCAGGTGGTGGTGAAAATTTTTGGAGCACATAAACAATGTCTGAATACCAAGGAGAAAGAAGAAAAATTTCTGATACCTGAGTGGGCGAACTTTCTTCATCTTCCTCGGACATAGAAGCAATGAGATTAATGTCCAAGGCATGCAAATTTCACTCAGCCATTAGTTTGGCCAGCCCCTGTCCTTTGATAAGCTTTGTTGGTTTGATCTCCACGTCATATTCCAACAAAGGGGCGATCCATTTGCCTTGTATCCCTTCTGGATCTGTTTGCACTAAAACATATTTAACAACATCATTAGGGACATAAGAAAGGATGCGAGAATACAAAATATAGACTTGAAAATCTTTTAATGCCTTTACCAAAGCAATAGCTTGCTTTTCAATAATATTATACTTTAAAGCTGCATCCCTTATGGTTTTACTGAAAAATGCAATTGGTTTCTCGAGCTAGTCTCTTTTCTACATTAAGACCGCTGCCATAGTATGATTCGAGGCACATGAAAACAAAATGAAATCTTGAGTATAATCCGGGCTGATCAAAATCGGAGCTGAAGAAAGGGCTAGCTTTACCAAATTGAAAGACTTAATTTCTTCCTCGGTCAACTGCATTACACTATCTTTCTTTAGCATGTTCGTGATTTCCCTTAAATGTTCTGCAAGATTGGGCACAAAGCGACGTACGAAATTCATCTTACCATTGAATGATTGGATCTCCTTCTTACTTCGTGGAAAATCAATCTTCTGAATGGCTTCCACTCGAGCTGGATCAATGCAGATGCCCTCCTTTGATATAATATGACCGAGAAGTTTTCCTTCATCCATGGCAAACAGACTCTTCTTTGGATTGAGAGATATACCATACTTTTTACACTGCTAAAATACAATCTTCAAATGATAAGGCGCTCTTCATTTGAATTAGAAAAAACTGTCAAATCATCAAGATAAACAACTAAAAAGACATCTTTTTCATTAGCAAATGCAATATCCATTTCCCGCTGAAAGGTCGCACTAGCATTCTTCAATCCAAAAGGAATCTTTGCATAATGAAAAGCCCCCCATGGAATGGTGAATGTTGTTTTGTCTCTGTCATCCTCATGGACCAGAATCTGGTTATAACCCGAATACCCATCAAGTAGCGACATGTGGGATGCTCCATCTACTCTTTGAAGTATGTGATCCATTTTGGGCTGGATAGTTATCTTTCAAAGATACTTTATTTAGATTTTTGAAATCAATACATAATCGAATCTCACTTGTTTTCTTGCGCACGGGCACCAAATTAGAAATCCAATATGAAAATCTTATGGGGATGATTATAATAGCTTTGTACAATTGATTCACTTCCTTCTCTATTGAGGGCAGCAACTTTGGATTTATTTTTCTTAGCTTTTGACGAAAAGGATTTTGACTTGGTTTGATCGGAATTATATGCTGAATTATGCTTGTATCATATGCCTTCAAATCTGAATAGTCCCATGCAAATACATCAGTAAATGAAGATAATAAACTGATATAGTTTTCTTTTACCTGTGGAGGCAACACCTTTGATAACTTCACCATTCTAGGATTTTCTGCTGATCCAATGTTCACATCCTCAACTCCTTTCTCGGTTGGCAGCAAGCTCGGTTTTCGAGCTACATCATCTTGATCAAACAACGCCTCTAAAGATATTATACCTTTAGGAATGACATCGTTCTTCAGCTACAAAACTTCCATCTAATTGACTTTTATATCTGCCTCACCATCATCATGCTCCCCATCAATAGAAGTGTCTTTGAATTTACCTTCATTTTGCAAAAATTCTTCGATCTCTTTATCATCTTGAAACACTTGCCAATACCTTTGATTATCAGGGACAACCGGGCGATGTTTTACATGAATTTCAAACTTATTGTTTGAATTCATTAGTATTTTTAAATTACTTGCTGTTGTTGCAAGTGAATTTGCAATAACATTCTGAACACGAGGGACACATGTCAAAGTGTAATCTAGAAACAATCTCAAGATATCTAATATCACATTGTGGTAGGCCCACATTCGAGGATGCTTAGGTTGGTATGCCCTTTCACTTGCTTGATAACTAACTCAGAGTCGCCATATACTGAAATTCTTTTATCATTTAACTTCCTAAGAATTTTCAAACCAGCAATTAAAGCTTCATATTCAGCCTCATTATTTGAACAGTCAAAAGCCAATTTTTAAGAACAGACCCTTACATTATTTGGCACTTTGTTTAGGGAGAAAACAGGGCTGCATATTGAGATGCCAATTCCAACACATTCCCTTCCTACTGCACCATCAAAATCCATGCTCCACAAACCTGATTCGTCCTCTTACAAATGCTGAAATTCTGTTTGCTCTTTTACTTACTTTTCCTTGCTGTCCATCAATATTTTGCTACTGTCAGAAGGTTGATTGCTCAGCGGTACTATCAAGTCTTTGTATTTCTTTCTTTAAGACTTCTCTGAAATTCTCAATGATCTCTGGAATGTCTTCTACTTCAACTAATTGGCTATTTACATCATTAAAACTATCGGAATACAAAACAAATGATTCTAAATCAGTATGTACATAGTTGATTGGATGATTTACTGGTTTCTCCTTGCTAGTGATCATGTACTTCATCTTTTTCTCCCGGTATAATTTCCTCATCTGACCGAACACAGGAATAGTAGCATAGGAGAAATCAAGCTACAATGTACCTTTAAGTTTTGCTCCTCAAGATCTAGAAAGAAGCATGCCAAATCTAGGAGGAATATCTGCCACAACCACATCCATTAGAACATTTTTCGCTGGAATCTGATCCAAACTGACCACCAAATCTTTAATAAGACTAATGCATATTACTCTACAAGAATCGAAAGAGTAAAGGTCATGATACTTTTTGGTGATATCGAAACCCAATTTCTCCATGATTGCCTTAGGCATGAGATTATGAAAGGCTCCGGAATCAAACATATCATTGTGTAATACATAGTCATGCACCCTAAGGCTGATGTAAAAAGGAGCTATATAACTATCTTGAGAGTGACCTTCCAATGCTGGACCAAAGATCAACTCAGGTTGGTCATCCTCGACGTTTACCATATCAAATAATGGATCTAAATTCAAAATCTTAGACACTTGACCTTTATAGCTCCAGTTCTTCATCAACTCAGTCAAAGGAATATATACTTTTAACTTAGCAATTTCATTTTCTAAGTTAAACACTGAAGTTTTCTCTACCTCTTTGGCTGAAACATCCTTTTTTTTTTTCTTTCAGTTTTCTCCTTTGATATACTTGGCTGTTTTGATCTTTCATTTGCTGATGGTGTTTTGCTGGTGGTAGGATCAGTTGTCTCTTTTCCCTTTTTCTGCATAATGGGAGGATCATTCTTTGGTGGTGTCACCTCCTTCCTTTTTTGAATTGGATTTATAGGTACATCTATACTCTTGAGTGAATATTGTCGCTGTTGGGCTGTCAAAGCATTCATGTACCCTCTCTGATATTCATCAGACTCTTCTTCAAGAACTGTTTCATTTGCCATGATGAAATTTTCATCCCTTTATACAGTTAGGCTCTCTGAATACTCCTCGTCTTCAGTGATAAAAATTGGCATATCATCAGGTGTAAATAAATGATTCTCCTCTCCAATTACATTCTCCTCATCATCTAATTCCAGACCATGTACAAAATTCTACTGTAAGGGTGTCTTCACCTACTGTTGTGCTGCTTAGACTTGTGCTCGTTGCTCTCGTTGCTTGATTCTGAATTGTGGTTGCTGCTGATCACGGAAGTTTGGATTTCTGACTTGTGCTTTAGGATTATCAAGTGTTAATATGTCAAACATCTTCTCAATCTTACAGAGCACTTGATCTGAAGTGGAAACCTCTTCCTTTATCATTACCTTCTTTTCAGCCTTTCTTCTAGCTCTCTTGGCAAGAAGATTTGCTTCAACATTGACTGCAATTTTCTACATGTCTTCCAAAGTGGCTGGATCTCTTTCTCTTAATTGATAGGCCATATCAGGATCGAAACCATCAGGAAACTTAATCAAATATAGCCCCATAGGTGGCTTTACATCAGCAGGAATTGCATTATAAACAAAATTGAATCTAATACAATAATCTTGAACAGTCTCTGCAACATTCCTCTTGATGTTCCCATATTCGGAAAGGATTTGAGGAGGCTTTTCCTTTACTTCCCAGCGATCCAAGAATTGTCTCTGAATATTAGCTAATGTAGTGATACTTTTAGCCATCAAATCTCTGAATCACTTCCTCACTTCACCTCTAAAAGTTTGCACAAACAGTCTCATTGTCACATTTTGAACATCAATCTCATGAAGGTCAAAGAAATCTGCCATCCTATCCACATGTTGCTGAGCTATGATATTTTGAGGAGTGCCGTCAAACAATGGAACTTTGCTTTGATAATCAATGGGCATGGCATCCAAATTTTGAGGCAACACAAGGGGTGCATATCGGGCAGCCATTGCTCTAGGTGGATTTACGACTGGTCTTGGGGATGTCGGAGGGGTTGGAGAAGCTGATGTATGAGGTATATGGGGTGTGGATGGAGGTGAAGAAATTTTTGATGTTTGAGGGGTAGAAGGAGTGGATGGAGGTGACAACACAACAGATTTCTGATCAGAGATGGAAGGCTGCACGGGAATGGTGGGAATGAAAGGAGTTTCCGTAGGAATTTCTGAACTGGATGCAATATCTGATGACCCAAGCGTTGCTGATGTAGAATCTAAGAACTCAGGAATTTTTGTAGCCACAATGGAAGTTTGAAGTTTCAAGATATAATCATCAATTGATTTATTGGCCTTTTTAGTTTCAAGATCTTTGACAAACTCTGGACTTAGGACAATAGAACCAACAACACTTTCAAATTTAGTCTCAAACAACGACAGATCAAAATGTTCGTCAAACTCAAGATCTTCAAGATATTCAAAAACAATCAGGCATGAATGAGATCTAAACACAGGAATCATAGAACTTTCTTGGCGAAGGATTCTCGGAATAAGATTAGGATTTTCACACACAGGGGGTGGATTAGGATAAGGATTTGCTCTAGTGTATCTTCTGGAAGTTAGTGTGTTATTATTTCCAAGAAATCAAATGGACATTATCAACTTGTTTAGCCTATCAAATTCTAAACTCATCATCCAAAAGTCTAGAATTATATGATGTACTGGGGCAATTTGCAAGTCAGATATTCCATTTATAAGACTAGATCGGAGATTGACTGAAGTAGCTTTTATCTACTTATGCACTTGCAAAGCAATGTGCAGTTCGAAGGCTACCTAGCATAACTTCAGGCTTTGTCTGTAGTTTATAAAACGAAAAAAACTAACAAACGAACAATCTCTTCCCCAGTGTGGTCACCACTATGGTGCCTAAATCTACCTCAGGCTGAGAAAGGTAGGATCTAGGGTAACATCAAACCACGCTTAACCTGGTAGCTAGCCCTACCAGGTCGAGAGAAGGCTCTCTCCTTGTCAATCTTAGCAAAATATGATCAATGAGGCTTGAGATGACTGAAGTGAATACTGATCTTAGGCTAGGTATGTGTTCAGAATATTTTGATTGAATTTGATGATGTTTTGTTAGCTCAAATGTGAAAGGCAGATTTGGGTCTAGGGAATGAGGCTCAGTTTTGCAGAGATCTCTATGGGGCGAGGTAGGAAAATGGTTTGGTACTTCAAATTGAGTTAGATGGAGAGACTTTAGACTGGTGTGGAGTTGAAGAGGGCATGAAAGCCTCAGGGATCCTCTTCAAATAGTAGAAAACATAAATAACTAAACAAACCCTAGGTAGAGCACTGCAAATCAATGAATTCTACCTTTATCCGTGTTCGATTTAGTTAAGATGAAGCAAAGAGAGATGATAGCATGCATAAAACACATGTAAACTTACAGTTACAGAAGGAAACACAATACCAAATTAAGATGCTATAAGAATCCCATAAAGTGTTGCAAACCTTGGTCTATTCCTTTGCCAAACTACTGAAATGAGTATACAATGAAGCTCCAAGCTTTCCCAAAAGTCCAACCTTTGCTAATGACTAAAAAACAAGTAGATATAAGCAATAAACAACTCATCCTAGCCTTTAGGGGCTGAGCTCACAAGTTTAGGAGCTTTTCCAACAAAGTCTAATATGAGAAGTAAAAAGTAGGCAGTGGAACAACTTGCCTCTAAAAACTAGGGAACTGATTCATTCAGTTGCAAACCACCTTTTCATGGATGAATCTACCTCTATGAGTGAAAATTTAGCATAATTACATCAAAATCCATCAAGTCACATTAAATTACATCATAAGTTTGATTATTAGAAAGAGAAAAGTCAAACTATGAAGAAACTAGGCGAAAAACAGAGTTTTTTGGCCAAAATGAGCAAATTTCCTCCTATGCGGCATGTTGATTTCCCTATGCATAGCACCTATTTACAGCTGATTTTGGAGGCCTTCTTGTGCACAAAATTTACTCCAAGTGGCCTTGTTGGAAAGGTCTACCTGTCCACTTTCTAAAACAAGTGGAATTTCTAAATTTGGCCTCCATTTACCCCTCCAAAATTGAGTTCTCCCAACACTGCGTCCTATGTGTCCAAAAAGGGGCAGAAAGGTCTTTTTTGAGGTGTTTTTGACCTTTTTGGAAGATCAAAACCTGTCAAACTTTCTTGGCCATTTGTGGGCATTCATATTTTTCCATGAAAAGTCCAAAAATGCTGAGTTTTCCTCAAAAGGAGGTCCCTAGAAAAGGAGCGCGCCAGGTGGCGTGGCACATCAGGCAGAAAAACCTGTTTTTTAGGCCAAAAATTTCAAAATTGCAACAAGTGTCCCAAATTTCTTGAAATTTGGGCTGAGTGTTCTTCATTAAGTGCTGTGTTGGGCCAAGGAAGCCTCAGCCAAGATATAGAGTCTATCTTGCTCTTTTCGCTTCCTTGATGCTTTCTTCAACTTGGCCTTCAAATTCCCGATTCTTGCTTTGCATACTTTGTTTCTCGCCAAGCAGTGGTAGGCCATGTGCCTCAACATTGTTTTCTCTCTATTGGCCTTCTCAATCATCTTTTCCAAATGCATATTTTCCCTCTCAAGCCAAGATTCACGATCAACATCAATTTCTTGTTCAAGTGGTGTCAGCTTGATTTTCCTCCTCTTGGCAGCTTGTCGGTTTTCTCGTATATTTTGTAGCTCCATAATGTTTTGCTGATCCTCTAGCTATTTGTTTCTTTGCTCCAGATATTTGACTATCCATTTGGCTATTTCCAGGTTGAGAGACAAATCATGAATGTCCTCTTGCTACTCCCGAGTGATCTCTTTAAGCTTTGAGCTTTGTGAGCCCAAATCGGTGTCATCATCCTGAATAAGAATGAAATCTATCTCTTGTCCTCCTGAATTCCCGTCATCATGCAATGACTGCTTAACGTTGTCCTGTACCTACTCTGCTGATGGAGGAAATGAGACCCCTTCCACCCTGAGTGGAGATAGTACTCGTTTTGCTGCTGCAAACAACCTTCTAGTGCCCTTTTGGTAGGTGACAAACATTTGCACACTAGTGGTTTGTGTCTCATGAATCTCCTATTGATGTGAAGGCCCTCCTGTCTCATGAAAAACTACTGGGGGTACTTGAGGACTTGTAAAGATCTCATGTAAAATGAAATCCTCCCATGAGATGTTTTGTAAACCAAGTTGATGCAAGACCACAATTCTGATTAGTGCAAAATGATATATGCTGTTATACTATTGTTGAGGAGGATTCTTGTGCACTAAGGTGATCATATTCTCAATGTTCCAACAAATACAATAGGGGAGATTCATCATTCTCACCCTAGTGAAGTGCATCAACAATCTGATGTGATAGGCATATAGGCAAGAAAATTGGCCCTCACAGCTGAAATATTTAATTATGAGTTTCATCAAGGGAGCATATGTGTCTTTCAGATACTTGAAGGGAAAAAATCTACTGACATGTCTCTGATAACCATCCTTGGTGTAAGGCTCATAATGATCCCTGTCAATCAGCTGCCTTTTATTCCACTGCTCACCGACATTTGAAACGCCAGTTGCTTGAGAAATAGTCTTGGGTGTCAAGGTGAATGTCACACCTGCCAAAGTGACATGACCACTATGAAGATGGAGCAAAAAAAATTTGTCCAGCTCATGGTGGTACCTGACTCTCTCTACCATCTCACAGAACTGATAACAAGATTGGTTTTGAAAGCATGTGACAGCAAGAGGACAGGCCAATAGCTCGGCAAGTGAAGTAGGCTCCTCTCGGTTATGTTTACCACCCTTGTGAGGTCTCCTTGGTGCATGCATTTCTCTAGAAGAATCACTGAGTGTCTCCTCATCTCTTTCATAGGAAGAATCTGACTCCATGTTTGCCAATGTTTGAGTTTCCTTAGATGATTATGAAGAGATTTTATGGTGTCTTTAGGTTTTTGCTGCCAAAGAATGAGGGACTGTGGAGGGAATATTGCTGTCAGATTGGGTTTAGGGAATAGTATTTAGGCTTTAGGACAGTAATTAGGGTTTGGGATAGTGGGATTATGGATTAGTAAATTTAGGGATATGGGGATTAGGGAATGGGTAGATGAGAATGTAAAGAGAGGGAGAAAATGAAGTGAGGGAATAGGGGAACGAAGGAGTGAGGAAGTGAGAAATGGCTAGGAGTGGAATTAGCAGCAAGAAATACAATTTATAAACCCTATGCAATTGTTTCTGACAAGAAGTGCAAGGAGGTAGGGTTTCATTTTTTTCCCATTAAATCACCATAAGCATGAAGATAAACTCATTCATTGGTCATGGAGAAATGTTAACTTACTTGGACAAGGTAAGAATTTAGCAATTTTGCAATTTTGGAGGAGGCTGTGGGTGAAATCGGGCTTGTAACTATGTGTGCCGTGCCACAAACCTAGTACGCTGTGCCCTCTCAATGCGTCGCGCCCGTTTAAAATTATTACTACAGAGCGCTCCCCAATGCATCGCGCTCCAAACCCAATGTGTCGCGCCACTGAAAATGCCAAACTTGTAGCGGCTTTTGCTCTTTTGCTTCAACACAACCTTTCTATTACTCACTCTTTCTCCCTTGGATACAAATGAACTCTTTAAACACGAAAAATGGTTTATATATATAAAGTTTTTATTTTTCATTTACAAAACCCATTCTTCTAATGTTTGCCTTTGACTTGCTTTTAAAACTTTGTTTTTGGGCAGTTTGCTTTGTTTTTGCCTCTGATGGACTGAATGCTTTGACTTTTTGTTTGCTTTGCAAGTGATGGAGTTGCAGAAGCTTAGCAAGGTGACTAGGGTTGCCTCTGAAATTATTACATATGGAAAAAATGAAATTACATTAAATTTTTACATAAAAACATAAAAAAAAATGTTTTTCCTCAAAAACGGGTTTTGAGGAAAAATTAATGACTGAGCATGTGATTATGGAAATTATTGTTGTTGAAACTTTATTTGACCTCCTCATCCACCTGCTGACCTTTATTGAGCATTTTGAAGACCTTATTTACGAAACCCTAGACCTAATGAGACTTAAAACCCTAAAAATGACTTTTGCAGATTTAAAGAGAAAAATTGACTGCAGATGATCTAGATTAATGAAAATGGGCGAACAGGTAAAGAACATGAGGGAAAATGTATAATAAGCCACTATGATCAGATGATCCATGACCCTAATGGAATGCAACTGATCGGGTGAGACACCTAACATGCAATGCAACAAGAGAATTTGATCACTGATGGAGGGGTGAAGATACTGACACTAACACTTTCTAGAGCCTTTGCCATTTTCTTTGCCAATTTTCTTAGCCATAATAAACCAAATGAACACCCACACTAGGATGTCTTGTCCAACATTCAACTTGCAATAAGTGTCCCATAAACATGGTTATTATTTTTTCCTTTATTAACTTTATTACATGAAATTTTGACCAGGTCTATTACAAAACCCTCCCCCTTGGGGAAACACTGTCCTCGGTGTTATCACCAAACAATGATCATCTAGCCATTTCTAACTAGGTGGATCGAAATACACCATGTAGATTTAATTTTACCATAGTAAAATCACTTTCATTGTGGAAAATAATTAATAAACCACTTTTGTTAAATTATCTTCCAATTTAAATAAAAATACCCCATGAGAATAATTAGATAAATCATTTTTTATTTAATTTTCTCTAGGAATGATTATTAAATCATTATTTAATAATTATTCCTTGTCACATTTGACTAAATCCCTAGGATATTTAAATAAATAATCATTTATTTGAATTTCCTTATTTCTGTTATTAGAATAATGATTAAATCACTACTCAATACTTATTTTGATTTCACATCTTTCTTGTTTCTTGTGAAATAATTAACAAATCATTCTATTTGTTAATTATTTCTAAATAAAGGTATCTAACCATTTTAAACTCCTTTTCCCTCTCCAAAAAATATAATTAAGTATTCCAAGTAGTTAGATCTGAATTTGGTTAATAATATGTTATTATTCTCCATTTTTGAGATTAACTCCATACTTTGTTATATAAAGGATCATTTTTCATTCATTCTTCACTATGATCATTATCATTGTGAATATTATTGTCATGTTTCTTGAGCTCCCATTTTGAGTTCTTCACTTTTGTTTGGGTTTTTCACATTGAGAGAAAAGATCAATTTTCTAAATCGTCAAGGATATCAAAGGACCCATCCAATAGAGAGGGACTTACAAACCAATATGTAGATCTCCTTCACAAGGTGTTATCAATAAAATATTAATTCATTTAAAATTGTCTTTCCAATTGGGTTATTATATTGGATACTTTATATTGTTGTTTTCTGTTTTGGATTATATCTTCTTTTACTGCAAGTTTTCTATTTGTGTTTCAGATCTAAGATGATAACAACCATCAACTTGTTGCTAGGGTCACTTGTCACCTAGTGACTTAAGTGAAATATTTTTGGTACACCTTGCAAGAATTTTCACACTAACACTCAGAGTTTAATGACACCTTCTACCAAAACAACCGTTGAAAGAAAAATGTACTTCCCATAGAGATTTATAACTTAGATCGATGCAGTGTTTACAATGATAAAGTTGTTGAGAAGCAACCAACATGACAACGTAAAAACATGACAAACATAATGACATGACACCCATACCGCTTATTGGAGATTTATAACATAGGTCATGGAGGTATTTACATCCATATACACATACATATAGCAAAACATATACCAAAAGAATTTGCTGAACCAACGAATAAAGAAGGATACATAGCCCACATCTGATCCACCATCTCCTATGTAGCTTAATCGAGCCTAAAGTGCTTCCACTGCACTTTAACTTGCTCAATTGCTCAGTTCCAAAGCATGAGCATATTTCTCTGCAAAATACATTGAGATTCTAGCTAGAAATCTCCTTCTGTCTCTACCTGGAATACAAACTAGTCAATCACACGATCAACATATTTAACATATTTTTTAAGAAATGACACATGGAAAACATCATGGAATGTCACTATCACATGTAGTGCAAGTCGATAGGCTACTGGTCCGATCCTTTCAATAATATTTAAAGGTCCACAAAATCAAAGTGCCAACTTGGCACACGATCCAATCTTCAAGGAGCTCTTCATGGGATTGAAGCGATAGTACACCTACTCCCCAACCTGAAACTCCTTAAACAAATTATTCATGTCTACATAATTTTTCTTCCTGTCTTGTGCCACTTTCAGATTCTTCTTGATTACCTGCATTTCTTGTTCCATCTCTGCCAACATATTTGTTCCAATCAATACCCTGTTCACTAGATCACTCCAGCTGACGGTAATATTGTAAATTCGCTCATACAATGCCTCAAATAGGCTCATTCTCAATGACTTATGGTTACCATAATTATAAGAAAACTCAACCAATGGAAGATATTCCTCCCATCTCCTCTGCCGATGCATCAGATACATCTTCAACATATCCTCCAATAACCTATTGACCTTCTCCATCTATCCATCTGTATGTGGATGATAAATTCTGCTGAAGGCCAACTCTATTGCTAATCTTGCAAACAACTCCTTCCAAAACATGGAAGTGAACTTAGCATCCATGTGAAAAAATATTATTTGGAACACCATGTAATTTGACCACATCTCTGATGAAGACCTGTGCTACATCACTAGCAAAATAAGTAGACTTAATTGGAATGAAGTGCGCTACCTTTGTCAACCTTTCGACTACAACTAGGATGGAATTATGCTGTCTAGATGTCCTTGACATACCTGTGATAAAATCCATGGAAATTCCCTCCTACTTCCAATTTGGAATCAGAATCAGCTGTAGCAATGTTGGCTTGAGTATTCTTGGACCCAAGTTCAGAGTTAATTCTGTTAACTAACAAAACCTTACACTACTGGCCCTTTCAAAAATAGTCTGCTTAGTGCAGACTACAGTATCACCCGAGGTAGTATTGGGGGATGCTAGAACTAGATTTCTGCATCTAGAAGGCTATGTGATGTAGCAGTGAGGCATTTCCTTAAATTAGGGCCCAATTTGGCCTTTGCGAACCTTTATCTTTAGAATCACAGACTTAAAGTGATTTCTAATTAATTAGATCTATGAGATTTGCCTAAGTGTTCTAACAAGCATAATATAATATACCAAAGTAGATCTAAACCTTCGCAATGCAATCAAAACAATATGACAAAAAGTTGAATCATAACTGAGCATAAAACATAGAAACATATAAATATACATAGAATGCATAGATTTTCCTCAAATATGCTTTATCATTTTAGATCTTCAGTACATACACTTATTCTAACCCTGCACACATAGTTGCAAGGGATCACACACTCATCTGTGACTTACTAAGGTCTTCATGCACTCAGCTATAGGAGCCTTCCCCTTCGCTGGAATATAGAATTGCAAACTCAAAATCTTACTTATCAACTATCCATAAGCTAAGAATGACCTCTAATGACTCCTAGATGACTCCCTTTTATATATTTTACATTACATTACCATGGTCCGTGAACCATGGGCAGAGTTCATTGTATAATAAAAGCAACCCATCCCTTTACAAAATAAGTGACTTTGAACTTCCTAAAACCCCCTTTAAATTTTAATGTTTTGCACACTTCGCTCCTCAAATTGTGGAGACTTTACAATATTACAAAATTCGACTCAAAACATAGGGAAAACTTAGACCTTGGGGTCCCCATCTAAACAAGCCCCTAACACAAAGATGTGACTCATCCCAAGTCACTCTGCTGGTATGTCCTCAACTCGCGCTTTGAGGCCACTAAACTATGCCTTCAATTCTTGAAGCTCTGTGGCCTCTTGAACCTCCTCGACCAACTTCTCAATAGTTGGCCCCTTGACTGCCAATCTAAAGGTCCTCTACATTTGCTGCATTCCTTTTAATTTACTTTCGATAGGCTAAGAGAGTTGTCTCCCTTCGTTGGCTCAAGGTTGTGTTCTTGCTGAAATTATTGAGGCTTTTCGTTGCAGCTCGTCGATCTGATTCTAAATGGCCTTCCCTTCCTGGATTTTGGCGAACTGTTGTACAAGTGTTAAGGTCTATGTCATCACTCTTATTTCATCAAATTATAGCTGTTTATCCCTGATGTCTACTTCAATTTTCACATGTGGATCCCCCTACAATGAGGCCCACATTTCCATGGTATTCTAAAAAATTTGATTTCAATCCTTAATTGTAGATTCTAGTACATCCATGTTGGCCTTAATAGTAGCCTTACACCGCTCTCGAACTTCTGGAGGTGTTGTTGGCTCTAGCTTCATCTGTAGCTCTGTGACTTGCATCTGCATTTCAAAATTGACTTGTTCAACCTTTGCTTTTGACTCCTTCACTACGGTTATTGGTGAGCACCAGTATTGTAACAATAATGCTGCAACTCTTGGGCTGCCTTCTTTACTCTTACCAACTCGGTAGTTCATAACAAACTTGGAAGCGACGATGTTGTATGCACAAGTACTAGTTCTTACTGCAGGTTGTCACTTGATCAGTTGGCTCAAGATCACTAGGAGCTCAAGCCAACTTCTATGGATTCCAGAAGAAGCTCTATATGTAGGAGATAAAGACTACTCTACAGATGCTACTCTAGCTGCAGAAAGGAGAAAGTCTAAAATGTAAAGCAAAACTAGTAAACCCTAATTAACCAACTAATTATACTTTTGTAGAAAGCACTATTAAAACCATGAAAGGAATGCCATTACCTACTCAAGGATGTAAACAACGTCTAACTAAGCTATTTCTAGAAGTAAATAAGCAAAATACATCTTTTTGGATTTTTATATATTTTTGTGTGAATTTGACATGCATATAATTTATTGTGTGTGAATGTGGCAGCAAATAGGTGGCGTTGGAGGGTGGCTTTGGGACTTGAGAGGATGTAGGATGGTGTGGATGGGTCCTAGGAGGTCTCATGTGGCCTTCTGGAGGCTTTTCTACACCTGGCCTTCAAAATAAAGCCTACAAGAAAATCTACAGGAGGACACAGGAAATCTATAGGAGGAAAAACAACGTTCTACAGGATGCCTACAGGAGGAGGTCGAGAGTAGTTTTCAATGTTTTGAGGGTGTGAGAGTGGGTGGAAAAGGTGGATTAAGGTTGGAATGAGGTTTTAGGGTGCCTAGGGTCTTCCAAGAATCACCAAGAGAGAGGAAGATGATTGGGTTTGCTCAAGGAGAGAGGAAGAAGTTCTATGGAAAAAGCAGGAAACTAAGGCAGAATTGAGGTGAGGTTTGGGCGACCTGTAGGGCATGGATCAAATGGAGGATGTGGTGGCTGATAAGCTGGTCTATGTATAATTTTCTCTACAAATCAGCTAGCTCACTAATATCATGTAGAAATTTCACCTGCAGATCAAACTGATATATGCAATGTACTAAAGCATAATACTAGATCTACATCTACCATGAAATTTGCTGAAGCTTAATCAACCATGAGCAACATCAAGCATGAACACATATAACTGATAAGTAGGAATCAATCACACATAACACATAATATATCACTAGGGAAAGTACCATCATAAAACCCCAACATTGTATTATCAATCAAGTGGAAATCCTCAACAACATACGAAAATAATCAACTCAAAAGCTATCCTGCTCTCTCTGTACTCTGATGAGGAAGCTCACGGACTACCTAGCCCTATATATAAAGGCCACATCTCAGGTCCAAGCTCCTATTTCCTTGCGTTGTTTTGATTGGGGTCCATTACAAAACACATATAAATTGGCCTGATCATACCTGCTGTCACCTCAGGTCCAACTACGTAGTCATAGAAGGAAGAAGCTTCCTTCCCCATGCAAGGAATACATACTAGAAATATCCTAGCATATGATAGTACACTGTCCCACATCTGATCTCAATTGGGTCTCTAACTAAACTGACATGCATCAGTTATCCATGAGTGAATACACAGTTATCTGAAAATAACAGTTGTCACATGCATGCAAGCATCAACAAACCGTATCTCATTAATTCAACAACTTCTTAAATTAGTCTAACTGAACTTGACTAAGTTAAACTAAGTCAACTGATCCTCTCAATATAGAACTCATCCTTAATTCCTCAATCAGTGGAGCAAATCAAGGACACATTCCCCAATTAGTGGAGAAATAATTGCATGTTCTCACAAAGACTTCAAGTTTTCTTTTCCTTAACTAATTAACTCATGGAGAATTAATTAATTAATATTCCAAACTCCTGGTAAGACCAAATTCGAATTTACTTCATATAGATAGACCAGGGACAACTATAAATATGAAGGGACCCAGAAATGCTATTATTAGAAGATGCTACTTTTAGCAGTTTCACCTCTCACCCAAGGTGGCCAAAATTCTACACTGGCCAAACCTCTATTTTTAGCAATTTCTATTTTTACATTTCTTGTTGCACACTTTTCAACACTCCCTCTCAACAAGAAAGGTTTCCTATCGAACCTGATCCTATAACTCTGGAATGTTCTACATTCAACACATCTACCAAGTGCGGCTTCTCTAGCAACACTCGAAACAAAGAAAAATCCCAACTGACCATTTTGTTGGGCTAGAAACATACTCTAATGCTGAAGCTCTACCTGCTGCTGACAAGTGCTCCCTCTATGACCTCTATGCTACTACAACATCTCCATGCATCTCGCATCGTTGCACACTTCTCTGTGCTACCCTGGACTATGCAACACACTTGTGCCTCTTGCGTTGTTACAACCTGCACGCTTTACGCTGTCCTGGTATTCCCTACGTTGTAGCTCTCTCTTCTGCTCCATCCGCATTTGTCTCTACCCAATTAGTCGGTTCCTACTACTCCACATCGGGGCTCCTGTAGCAAGGTCTCATCCAAGAGGTTGGGTACCTAAAGTATCCTGCCCCTCCTCCTTGGTATGATCACTCTGTATCGCCTGACCTCCTACCTGGAGGAATGGCTGCATGTGATCCATCTGCCCACCTGGACCGAATTTTCCCTTTACTGGAGGTATCTGCATGAGTAGATGTATCTACTCAATCTCCACTCAGCTTCCCCTATTGTGGCTGCTCCACAACCTCCTAAAGCTGTTGCACCAATCGTGGCTCCTCCACAATCGTCTGAGACTTCTTTTGTTGTTGCATGTTGAGAGGTAACATACCCTCCCTCTCAACCACCAAGTTTCCATCAGTTGCCTTGCTGCTCAAGGATTTTCATGCATCTTGAACCTCAAGAGCATATAGGTTCTTGACCCGTGAACCAATCTTCTTCACCTGTCTAGTGATGATGTGTCTAAGGAAAACCTTTCCCTTATTGAAGACTACATCATAGCCTTTGTCTTCCAGCATCATGATCGACACCAAGTTTCTCTTCAGTCCTGGTACATACTTGACATCGGTTAAGGTAAGGCGAGCTCCATGCTCCATCTGAAAAATAATCGTGCCTACACCTGAGACACTATACTTTTCATCATTACTCATTGCTATGAGTATCTAGAGATCGTTCTCCTCCAAATTACTGAACAAGCTCTTGTTGCCAGTCATGTGGAAAGAAGCTCCACTGTCAAGAAACCAACCAATTCCCACCATGGATTAAACCATGCATGCGAAGAGTGTGAAATCCAACTCAAACTATGAAGCAAGTGCCTCACCTTCAGATCCTTCCATGGATCCCTTCTTGGATTTCCTCTATGGACAATTTGCAGAATAATGGCCCACCTCATGACAACGAAAGCATCGTACTTTCAATTTGTCAACCTTCTTCCCACCATTTGAAGAACTAGATTCAGAAAGAGAAACCTTCTCCTTCCCCTTCTTTGCCTTACTTTCTAAGGCACCGTTATCCTCATCCTCCATGGATGAAGAACCATCTCTAGTGCTCCATCTGATCTCCTCTTGCATCAAATCCGACCATAGTCATTCCCAACTTGACAATTTCTCCCTTCCATTAACCAAGTCCTTGTATCTTTTTGAGCTCTTAGGAAGGCAAAGGAGTGCTAGACTCACCATATCATCATCAGCTGTCATGACCCCTACAATTGCAAGCTCATCCCTGCATGTGATGAGCTTGGTCAGATCCATAGAGATCGTCTCATCCTTTTCACACTTGATCTTTCGAAGTTTGTCCTTCAGTGCCAGCTTCTTCTGATCACTGATATTCTAATATAAATATTTCAATGTTTTCCACATTGCAAATGGAGGCTCCTTCCCATGGAGGCTCGAGACAATGTGATCTCGCACTCCCTCCAAGAGAATTCGCCTAGCTCTAGCCACACACTTCTTCCATTCCACCAATTGAGTAGCATCAGTAGGCTTAGGGAATTCTTGATCAATGAAGTCCTTAAGGCCGTTATCTTCCAATACTACCTCCATGTGATCCTTCCAAGCTATATAGTTTGAGCTTCCATCAAGGGCATACTCAAGCCTCAAACCATAGAATGCCATCGGTGAAATAGATGTGATAAAAGTTTGAGATCTATATCTCGAATAATAAACTTTGAATTCCTTCTTGTATACTATTCTTCCTTGATCACTTGTGCTCTGATACCATGTAGAATTTTCTCTACAAATCAGCTAGCTCACTGATATCGTGTAGAAATTTCACCTACAAATCAAGCTAATATATGCAATGTACTAAAGCATAATACTAGATCTACATCTACCATAAACTTTGCAGAAGCTTAATCAACCATGAGAAACATCAAGCATGAACACATATAACTGATAAGAAGGAATCAACCACACATAACACAGAATATATCATTGGGGAAGGCACTAGCATAAAACCCCAACATTGTATTATCAATCAAGTGGAAATCCTCAACAACATAAAAAAAGAATCAGCTCAAAAGCTATCTTGCTCTCTCTGTACTCTGATGATGAAGCTCATGGACTACCTAGCCCTATATATAAAGGCTACACCTCAGGTCCAAGTTCCTATTTCCTTGCGCAGTTTTGATTGGGGTCCAATTACAAAACACATGTAAATTGGCCTGATCTTTACCTGTTGTCACCTCAGCTCCAACTATGCAGTCATGGAAGGAAGAAGCTTCCTTCCCCATACAAGGAATACTTACTAGAAATATCCTAGCATCTGATAGTACATTGTCCCACATCTGATCTCAACTGGGTCTCTGACAGAATTGACATGCATCAGTTATCCATGAGTGAATACACAATTATCTGAAAATAACAGTTGTCACATGCATGCAAGCATCAACAAACTGTATCTCATTAAATTAATCTAACTAAACTTGACTAAGTTAAACTAAGTCAACTGATCCTCTAAATATAGAACTCAGCCTTAATTCCTCAATCAGTGGAGAAAATCAAGGACACATTCCCCAATTAGTGGAGAAATAATTGCATGTTCTCACAAAGACTTCAATTTTGCTTTTCCTTAACTAATTAACTCATGGAGAATTAATTAATTAACATTCCAAACTACTAGTAAGACCAAATTCAAATTTACTTCCTATAGATAGACTGGGGACTGCTATAAATAGGAAGGGACCCAAAAATGCTATTTTTAGAAGGTGCTATTTTTAGCAATTTCACCTCTCACCTAAGGTGGGAAAAATTCCACACTGGCCAAACTACTATTTTTAGAAATTTCTATTTTCACATTTCTTGTTGTAGACTTTTCAACAATCTACTACAAGAAGAGATCTACTGCAAAGGAACTGACAGTCAACCAATAAGATCAAACAAGCAATGAACCGAGTGCATCTAGAAAAATAGAGTTTTGCATCAAACTAGTCTAAGCTATGATATATGAAAAGAAATGCTGAGAAATAATCTAAGAAAGGAAAGCATGAAAGAAGACTATTGCAAATAAAGAAATGAGCATGATGAAGAAGATCTGAAGCAAAGCAAAGCTAGACTATTAACCTACTAAAAGCTGCAAACACTAGAAGTCCTATGAACGAGGAAAATCTGCGTTTTTGGGGCAGCAAGAAGGTCTTTGCCTCAAATCATGGTCCCAAATGGAGGAAGTGAGGCCAAGGCAATGTTGCTAGCATTTTGAATCTTATTTTTATCACTACTTAACCTGCTATAAAAAGAACAAATGGAAGCAAACTACTAAATCATCAAAAGCAACCTATTCTTAACCATAAATTAAATACATCTAACAACAACCTGATCTACAAACTGAAATACAACATACAAATACAAGTAAAGAGGAGCTTGGCTACTTGGATTGGGCCATAAATAAAGAGCTTCAATCCTCTGAGGTAACTCAATGCTAGCTCAAAAGGGATTCCATTTTTATTATCAAAACAATAACAAGATTACATGAGACAATCTCAAAAATAATGAGCTCAAAGTTGGAGCAGAGTTTGCATAAGCAAAAATTCAACAAAAATCTAACAAAACTTCGACAAAACTCCAACCCTAATGAGGCCCTAGGCCTCTCTACTTATACAAATGAAACTACCAACAACTTCCATAAAATTAGGGAGGCTTGGCTCCCAAAACTCGAGATAGTCATCAGTCATCCTCCACTTGCTCGGCTACCTTCTAGTGCATGATTTGGCTGCTTGTACTCCGAGTTGAATGAAGGTGAATTCAAAAGTGAGGAGTAATAAATGAGGGGGATTCCCTCCTATAATTCCTCTCCTTTGTCCACTTCAATTTATTGTTGCCATTTGTTCACTGGATCCTTGACTTTGACTTCAAAATTCATCAATAATCTGCATTAAATACATGTTAGACCACATGGCACAATAACTAACTCAACTCACTCTATAAGCATAAATATAATCAGAAAATCATACAATAATCTAAGAGAATGGTTGATTTGACTAGGTTAGGAGGTAAAATGAGCCCATATAGTTATCCATTTATGAGGCTCATCATCACCCCTACTGAAAGTGTTTCTCATCCCCTGAGCAACTTAGCCAATCTCCTCATCTTTTATGGCCCTGGTGACCTCCCTGGCATCCCAGGCTTCTGATGTGGTCTGCTCTTCTTTGCCATAGAATCTTGCCTTCCTATCTATCTCCTTCCATTGCTCTTCCTCTTCTTCTTCCCTTCTACCTTCCAGCATGCCTAACAACAGTGGGGGACTGAGTTTGAGGCCAATCCAGTTGAATTTTAGCCTCTGCATGGAGTGCTTGTACATTGGCACTCTTTTTAATGCCTCCTTAAGCCTCATGGGGGAATGATATTCCATGATCTACAAACTGTGTGGTAAGGTGTTCCATCTCCTCATGCATGCATGCACACAATGATCCCCAAGTAGCCTTTGCATATCCTCAAAGTGTGCAATGGCTTGTGCCTGACTGGTGAGATATCTAGGGGCAATCTGAGGGTAATTGGAAGGCAGGTTGTGTGTGTTGATGGGTGCCATAGGATCTGATGGCTTACCTCTTATCATTAATGGTTCATTTTTCTCTTTTACCATCAATCTTTTCATTTCTACCGCCCTCAATTCTTCATGGTTCATGCATGAGGCCATGGCCATTAATTGCAGGGCCCCTAGCTTGGCATTGAGATCCCACACATTCATGTCTATGAGGGCCATGTTGTATAAGTAGAATTATCCCATCATTGCTTTATCCTCTAAGGTGCTTTGGTCACATAAATCCGTGAACTTCCTGTAGTCTTGGAAAGGCATTGTGCCTCTTTGTGCCAAAGTCTTTATTTGGAACTAAAGCCATTGGTCCTTTAGATAGAGGCCATAAGATTTGGCTGGTGTTCTACATTGTAATGCCTCCATGGGTAAACTAGCCATGTATGCCAACTGAGTCTCTTTCTCTTGCAACTGCCTCCTTAGGATTTCATTCTCATTTTCAAGGTGGCTTCTTGTGATGGATTTGTTGAAAAGTGTGCAACAAGAAATGCTAAATTTAGAATGTGCTAAAAATAAACATGCTAAAAATAGCATGTCTAAAAATATCAGTTTGGCCAGTGAGGTCATTGGCCACATTGGGTGAGAGGTGAAACTGCTAAAAATAGAAAGTTCTAAAAATAGCATTTTGGGTCCCTTCCTATTTATAACAGTCCCTAGTCTATCTATAGGAAGTAAAATTAATTTTGGTCTTAACAACAGTTTGAAATATTAATTAATCAATTCAGCTGAGTTAATTAATTAAGGAAATTCAAATTTGAAGTCTTTGTGAGCATGCACATGAGTTTCCTCCATTGATTGAGGGAATAAGCATGAGTTCTATAATGAGAGAATTAGTTGACTTAGTTCTTACTAGTCAAGTCTAGTTAGATTATTTTAACAAGTTGTTAAAATAATAAAATATAGTTTGTTAATGCTTGCATGCATGTGACAACTATTATTTTAGATAACTGAGGATTCACTCATGGATAACTGTTGCATGTCAATTCTGTCAGAGACCCAATTGAGATCAGATGTGGGACAATGTACTATCAGATGATTAACTATTTCTAGTAAGTAGTTTTTGTATGGTTGAGGAACTAGTGTTCTCAAGGAATACGTGGTTGGACCATTGGTTGTTTTTGGTATGTTGGAATTAATAGAATATGATTTTGCTATTATTTCCTAAGCAAACTACGTAAGGACCATAGGGAAAGCCTATATAAACAGGGCTTGGGTGGTTCATGAGACATATCTTCATATCTTCATAGTTCATTAAGAACTGAATAGCTTGAGAGCTAATTCTTTTTGTATTGTGAAGAGGATTTCCACTTGATTGATAATACATGGTTGGGGTTTTATGCTGGTGCTTTCCCCTGGATATATCTTGTGTTATGTGTGATTAATTCTCTTTATAAGTTATGCATGTTTCTACTTGTTGTTGCTCATGATTTCATTATGCTTCCGCTTAATGTTTTGTAGAAGTAGAACAAGTATTATGCTTTAGGACATTGCATATATCGGTTTGTTCTACAAGTGAAATTTCTACATGGTATCAGAGCACAAGTGATCAAGCAAGAACAATATACTAGCAGGAGGAATTTGAAGTTTCTTATTCTTGATATAGATCTCAAATTCTTATCACATCTATTTCATTGTTGGCGTTCAATGGTTTGAGGCTTGAGTATGCCCTTGATCACAGCTCAAACTATATAGCTTGGAAGGATCGCATGGAGGCAGTTTTGGAAGATAATGGTCTTAAGGATTTCATTGATCAAGAAGTCCCTAAGTCTACTGGCAAGACTATGCTGGTGGAATGGGGTAAGTGTGTGGCTAGAGCTAGGAGAATTCTCTTGGAGGGTGTTTGAGATCACATAGTCTCAAGCCTCCATGGGAAGGAGTCTCCATTTGCAATGTGGAAAACATTGAAAGGTTTATATCAAAATAGTAATGATCAAAGGAAGTTGGCACTGAAGGATAAGCTTCGAAATATCAAGTGTGAGAAGGGTGACTCTATTTCTACATTCTTGAACAAGCTCACCACCTGCAGATATGAGCTTGCAAGCGTAGGAGTCATTGCAGCTGATGAGGATATGGTGAGTCTAGCACTCTTTGGCCTTCCTAAGAGCTGGCATAGCTACCAGGACTGAGTGAATGGAAGGGACGAACTGCCAGATTGGGAACGACTATGGTCAGATTTGATGTAGGAAGAGAGCAGATGGAGCACTAGGGATGGAGCTTCTTCATTAAAACATGAAGATGAAGAGAACTTGGCTTTAGCTTCTAAAGCTAAGAAAGGGAAAGGGAAGGCATCCCATTCCAATTCTTCTCATGGAGGGAAGAAGTTTGACAAGTCAAAGGCGAGATTTCATTGTCATGAGTTGGATCATTATGCTAATAATTGCCCAAAGAGGAAGTCCAAGAAGAAAGGTTCCTCCAAGGAATCTGATGGTGATGCACTAGCTTCACAATTTTAGATAGATTTCTCGGTTATTGCATGCATGGTTTCATCTAGCATGGGATGTCTTTGGTATTTGAACAGTGGAGCTTCTTTCCACATGTTAGGTGACAAGAATCTTTTCAGCACTTTGGAGGAGAAGGATCTCTAGATACGGATTGAGATGGGCGATGACGAAAATTACTGTGTCTTGGGTAGAGGTACAGTTATGTTTTAGAGGGAGCATGGTTATCCACTCACTCTTTCTAATGTTATGTATGTACTAGGGCTGAAAAATAATCTTGTGTCTGTTGCTATGCTTGAGGATAAAGGCTATGATGTAGTCTTTAGTTTGGGAATGGTCTTCCTAAGGCATATCAGCACTGGACAGACCAAACAGATTTGGATTCGAATTAAGAATCTCTACAAGTTATAGGTAGAAGATTGTGCTTCTATCAATTCCAAGGCAGAAGAGGTCCATGGCCAAGATATTGGCAAGTTATGGCATAGAAGACTCGATCACTTGCATCATGGGGCCTTGAAGATCATGTAGCAAATTTCTACCGGATTACCCAAGTGCAAACTGGAGTAGAAAAGCACATGCAAAGGTTGTAGTCTGGGTAAGTATGCGAAGGATTCCTTTCATGATCGGGATGGTAGAGCAAGAGCAGTTCTAGATCAAGTTCATTCAGATGTATGTGGGCCCTTCTCTACAACCTCCACCATGATGCAAAGGTACTGTGTTATTTTTATAGATGATATTTCTCGAAGATGTTGGATCTGATTCATGCAAAAGAAAGATCAAACCTTCTTGAAGTTTTGTGAGTTCAAAGCTTTGGCAAAGAAAGAATCAGGGAGGAAGATAAAGGCCTTGTGGAGTGATAATGGTGGAGAGTATGTTTCCCAGCAGTTTAAAGACTTCTGTGCTTCAGAAGAAATTAAACGGGAACTCACGACACCTCATAATCCACAATAGAATGGGGTGGCTGAAAGGAAGAACAAATCTATTGTGGGAGTAGCTCGAGTGATGCTGCATGACCAAAGCCTACCACTTCATCTATGCGTTGAGGCATGCAATACAACAGCGAATCTTTAGAACATAATTCCTCATCTTATTTTGGGGATGAAGACACCTATAGAGGCCTTTTCAGGGAAGCGACCAAATGTAATTCACTTCCGTATCTTTGGATCACCCATTTACTGTCATGTGACCAAAGATGCTTGGAAGAAGCTAGACCCAACAACTGAGTTGGGAATACTTGTGGGGTATATGGATACACCTCACAACTATTGGGTGTTTTTGCCTGTCAGTCAGAGGGCAGTAGTGCGTAGGGATCTGAAGTTTGATGAGTAAAGGGCCATGCAAGAGTCACTTGAGAGGGAGCTCAAGTTGCATGGTGATGATGAGGAACTATTAGTTCCTAAGGAGGAGGAGCCTCCTGATAATGCAGAGCAGCTGCATGTAGAGATTCCAGTGGTGGAGATCACCACTACTGGAGAGTCTTCCAGAGAGGAGCAGAAACGCTCTCGGGAAGCTAATAGATTGATGTAGGATGTGAGAGAGAATGTGGGGCATCCATCCTCTCATCGAAGACAGAGGAGATCTCTTGATAGATACACTCGCTACATGGCCCTGGTTGGGGAGTGTGTAGCGATCGAGCCTTCTTCTTTTGAGGAGGCAGTGTAGTAGCTAGTTCGGATGGATGCGATGGTAGAGGAGTATGATTCTGTCATGAGGAACAATGTATGGGATGTTGTTCCTAGCATAGGGGACAAGTCAGTAGTTACTTCCTAATGGATTTACAAGGTAAAGCAGGCAGCTGATGGCAGTATTGAGAAACATAAGGCAAGATTTGTTGTCCGTGGTTTCTAACAAGTTGAGGGGATTGACTATGATGAGACCTTTGCTCCTGTTGCAAGGTACTCATCGATCAGATCGATTCTAGCACTATCAACATAGATGGGTTGGAAGATCCATCAGATGGATATAAAGACAACTTTCCTCAATGGGGAGATTAAGGAAGAGGTATATATTGAGCAGTCCGAAGGATTTGAGACCTTCGATCGTGAGTCACATGTGTGTCGGCTCAAGCGAGCATTATATGGGCTGAAGCAAGCACCCTGTGCTTGGTATACCAGGATTGACAACTATTTCACCAGGTTGGGTTTCACCAAGAGTGAAGCGGATGTGAACCTCTACCACATCATTGTAGACTGTAAGCTATTGATTATTGTACTTTATGTCAATGATCTGATTTTGACAGGTGATGATGAGTTGATCAAGTGTTGCAAGAAGAATCTTGCAAGAGAGTTTGAGATGAAGGACATGGGCCTCATGCACTACTTTCTAGGCATGGAGTTGTGGCAGAGAGATGGGGAAGTATTTGTTTCTCAAGGTAAGTATGCCAATGAGATACTGAGGCGCTTCCACATGGATATGTGCAAGCCCATGGAGACTCCTCTAGCAAGTAACTGGAGGAAGGAGGATGCTACTTCCGATGAGGTAGTAGCTGCTATAGTTTATAGGCAGCTTGTGGGTTCACTCATGTATTTAGTGAACACACGACCAAATTTGTGCTTTGCAGTGAACCAGCTTAGTCAAGCTATGGTTCAGCCAACCAAGTTATTTTGGAAGGCAGAAAATCATGTGTTGAGATATCTCAGAGGCACTACATAGTATAGATTATGGTACAAGCGGACAGAGGGACTGATGCTCCAAGGCTTCACAGATGCAGATTGGGCAGGTAGTCCATCAGACAAGAAGTGTTAGAATATTAAATATTACGGAGCAATGGAACACATAAAATATTGCAGAAATATAAACACAGAAAATGTACAAAACAAGAGAGACACAGAAGTACGTGGTTCACCCAATTTGGGCTACGTCCACCTCGAATAGCCAGTCCTTCTTTTCTATTATCTAGCAAAATGAAGAGACACAACCTACAACAAATCCGCTGTAATATCCTCTGTTTTCTCTCACAGTCTCATCTCTCTGTTTCTCGCTCACACAGAATACACATCTATATCATCGCCTCAAATACAATGCCCTCATACAAAGAGAGGGGTTGCCTTCTAGGGCAAAAAACCCTAAACTAAACATAAGTTCTACCGTCAGATCATCCGCCTAATGAACGGCTTAGATTGACTAGAAATTACTACACTTTTACAAGGCAAATTTACATCTATTTTTAGCTTCGGGGGCGCTACCCCCGAGCCCCCGCCGGGGGACGACTGGCCCCCGGACCCCCCAGCCTGGGGGGATCGGCCCCCCCCGGACCCTCGCGGGGGGGACAAGTCCCCCTCGCGCCCCCCCACACGGAGGGGTGTACAAAACTTCCTGGGGTATACATCTGGCCGAAACAAAGACCTCTGAACAATCATGCTCCACACACAACAGGAAGAGCACTTCTGGAGGGATCTTAAACCTTGGGAAAGTTATAGTTTCTTGGTATAGCCAAAAATAGAGATCAGTTGCACTTAGGTTAGCAGAGGCATAGTACATGGCAGCAAGTCAGGTTGCATGTGAGGTCATTTGGATGTGGAAGATCCTAGTGGGATTGTTTGGTCAGATGATGGATCCGACGATGATATATTGTGATAATCAGAGTTGCATTAAACTCTCTGAGAATCTAGTGTTTCATGACAGGTCCAAGCATATAGATATTTTCTATCATCATATATGGGATTGTGTGGTCAAGGGATCATGATGTTGCAGTATATTTTGACCAAGGAACAGGATGTAGATATTTTGACAAAGGCATTGTCAAAGGGTAGGTTTGAGTTCCATAGAGATAGGATCGGGGTTGTTGATAATCCCTTTCTTGTTGAAAGGGAGTGTTGAAAAGTTTGCAACAAGAAATGCTAAATTTAGAATGTGCTAAAAATAGACCTGCTAAAAATAACATGTCTAAAAATAACATGTCTAAAAGTAGTAGTTTGGCCTGTGAGGTCATTGGCCACATTGGGTGAGAGGTGAAACTAATAAAAATAGAAAGTTCTAAAAATAACATTTCTGGTTCCCTTCCTATTTATAGCAGTCCCTAGTCTATCTATAGGAAGTAAAATTAATTTTGGTCTTAACAGTGGTTTGAAATATTAATTAATTAATTCAGTTGAGTGAATTAATTAAGGAAATTCGAATTTGAAGTATTTGTGAGCATGCACATGAGTTTCCTCCACTCGTTGAGGGAATAATCATGAGTTCTATAATGAGAGAATTAGTTGACTTAGTTCTTACTAGTCAAGACTAGTTAGATTATTTCAACAAGTTGTTAAAATAATAAAATATAGTTTGTTAATGCTTGCATGCATGTGAAAACTATTATTTTAGGTAACTGAGGATTCACTCATGGATAACTGTTGCATGTCAATTCTGTCAGAGACCCAGTTGAGATCATATGTGGGACAGTGTACTATCAGATGCTTAACTATTTCTAGTAAGTAGTTTTTACATGGTTGAGGAACTAGTGTTCTCAAGGGATACGTAGTTGGACCATTGGTTGTTTTTGGTATGTTGGAATTAATAGCATATGCTTTTTCTATTATTTCCTAAGAAAGTTACATAAGGACCATAGGGGAAGCATATATAAATAGGGCTTGGGTGGTTCATGAGACATATCTTTGGGTGGTTCAGCCATAAGTTTGGCTAATCCTTGTCCTTTTATGAACTTGGTTGGTTTGATTTCAATGTCATATTCTAGTATGGTAGCTATCCATTTGCCCCTTTTGCATTCAATTCCCTCTTGGGTTAGGATGTCTTTAATAACAGTGTTGGGCACATAAGCAATCACATGAGAGTATAAGATGTAAACTCTAAAGTCCTTAATGGCTTTTACAAGTGCATATGCTTGTTTCTCCATGATTTGATATTTGAGTGGAGCATCTCTAAGTGCCTTGCTAAAAAAGGCTATGGGTTTTTCACATCCATGGTTATCTTTTTGAAGCAAAACAACAACGATTGTATGTTCTGATGCAAATGAGAATATGATAAAGTCTTTGTCAAAATTCGGGCTTGTAAGGATTGGTGTTTGAGTCAAAGATTTTTTTGATTTCTTCAAAGGCTTGTTTAGCTTTTATTGTCCACTTGACCTTGGAATCCTTTTTCAGCATGTTGTTCAACAATCTTATCAGCTCGACCAAATTTGGTATGAATCTTCTTAGAAAATTTATCTTCCCCAAAAAAGCTTGTAGTTCTTTGATGTTTCTAGGGTGAGGAACTTGAAGAATAGCTTGTATTCTGTCCAGATCAATTCTAATGCCTTCTTTGGAGATGATATGGCCCAATAATTTTCCTTCTTCTAGGCCAAAAAATGATTTCTTTGGATTTAATGATATGCCATATTTCCTGCAAATTAGAAATACTTGTTTGAGCTGATCTAAGTGTTCTTGATCTGATTTGGAGAATGCTGTAAGGTCATCTAGGTAAATGACTAGAAAATCATGGATTTCTTTAGCAAAATCTATATCCATGGCTCTTTGAAAAGTTGCTCCTGTGTTCTTGAGTCCAGATGGAATTTTTACATATTTGAAGGTTCCGCAAGGGGTTGTGAAGGTAGTTTTGTCTTGATCATCAGGGTGCATTAGGATCTAATTGAAACCTGAGAATCCATCTAATAGTGAGATCCTTGAAGCACCCACTACCCTTTGCAGAATGTGATCCATTTTGGGTAAGGGGTAATTATCCTTTAAAGAGACTTTATTCAAATTTGTCAAATCGACACACAACCTAATCTCTCCTATTTTCTTTCTAGTGGGTACCAAATTTGAAACCCATTTTGAGAATCTGATGGGTGCAATAATTCCGGCTTCATACATCCTTTTAACTTCTTTCTCAATTAAAGGGAGGAGCACAGGGTTGACCCTCCTAAGTTTCTGTTGGAAAGGTTTTTGGTTTCCTTGAGAGGTAAGGTGTCTTGGATAACAGATGTATCGTAAGAATTTACGTCCTCGTAACTCCATGCAAAAACATCTTGAAATTCTTTAAACAGTTCAATATACTCCAGTTTTTGGTCAGGCGACAGGGCTTTGGACAATTTTATCATTGGGATTCTCAGTAGTTCCAATATTACAGTCCTCAATTTCTACATTTAATGGCTGTATTTTAGGTTTCCTCGAAATGTCATTTGAGTCAAAAATGTCCTCTAGAGGGGTTAGGCCTGTAGGTAGAAAATTATCCTTCAAATCAATCACTTCACATTCTGCTCCCATAGCATCATCACATTCTGTTTCTTCAAGTTGTTGTAAATCTGTTTTAGCCAACTTTGTAGGATGTAGAATTTGGTTTGCTGTTTCAGCAGAAATATGTGTCTCAACTGTGTCTATTTGATCATTTTCACTTATAGTGCTTGTATCGATTTTTGTGCTGGAAAGCTCTTCTTTGAGGGTCAGGAAATTATTGATTTGAATGTCACTGTCAAATACTTGCCAATTTTTGACATTATCAGGTACAACTGGCCTATGTTTAATCTCACTTGAAAATTGGTGATTTGGTTTAAATGGAAATTTACAAGTACTGGCAAAAGTTGCTAGACTGTGAGCATGTAGATTTTGATTCCTTGGAATTTTGGTGAGCTGAGATTCTAAAATGGTTTTGAGAATTTCAGTTTCCGGAGCTCTGTATGATCTTAATCTAATGTCATTTTTGATAAAGTTTCCTTCCATTTGCTAAATTATCAAATCAGAATCTCCTAAAACTGATATCCTATTCACCCCTAGGCTTTTGATCACTTTGAGCCCAAGCAGAAGGGCTTCATATTCGGCCATGTTGTTGGTGCACCTAAAATTTAACCTATATGCATGTCCTTCAGCATGATCATTTTGCATATTGTGTATCCAAATGCCTACCCCTCCTCCCAACTTATTTACAGATCCATCAAATTCTAAATACCATAGGATTTCTTGTTTAGAACTATTATCAGAAGTTTTCAAGATTTGTTTAGTAGGCAGGTTTCAATTTTCAGTCTCATGGGATTCCTCTTGTGTGACTGTCAATTTGTTGTTCTCTGAGACTTCTTGGATTTGAATAGTGGATTTCTCATTTAGGAGTTCATCTTGGCCTAAGATCAGAATTTTGACATCAGATGGGGGGAAAATCTCAGTGTTGTACAAGATGAAAGAATCCATGTCTGAATGCATAGAATAAATAGGAAAGTTTTGGGGTTTTTATTGGCTACTAACCACATACTTCATCAAAGTTTCCCTATATAATCTCTTTGGCTCGCCAAAGACTGAGATGGTGGCATAGGACATGTCAAGCTGTAAAGAACCCTGAAGCTTGGCACCCCAAGATCTAGATAATAACATTCCGTATTTGGGTGGGATATCAGCCACTACTACATCCATTAGAATTGTCTTGGCAGGGTATTGGACCAGTGATACACACAGATCTTTAATCAATCCTAGGCATCTAACTTGGCTAGAATCAAATGAGAATAGATCTTTGTATGGCCGAGTTATGTCTAGTTCCAATTTTTCCATCACTGATTTGGGCGTTAAGTTGTGAGAGGCCCTAGAATCAAACGTTGCATTGTGAAGTATCTTATCATGAATATTTAAGCTGACATAGAAAGGAGGAACTCCTCCATCTACAGACTTTCCATTTACTTCAGGTCCAAATATAAGTTCTCGTTGGTCATCAAGGACATTCACTGCATCTCTGTTTTCTCGAATTTTTAGCGATCTACTGATTTGTTCCCTAAAAACTTCATGCCTAGCCAATTCAAACAATGGAATGGCTATTTTTAACTTGCTTATTTTGGTCTGCAAATTGAAGGGTTTTTCTGTTTGTGTTTTAACATTTTGGGCAGCAAGGTTATCCTTTTCAGCTGGGATTTTTGTGTCTGATCCTTTCATTGGAATATTATTATGTGCTGAAGTCACTTTTACACCATTTTGTAAAGGTTCCTCTATGATTTCTCCAAGAGGAAGAATAGGTGGAGGGTGGTGGTCTAATTTTTGTTTGGCTGAAACATCTTCAATGATTAGAGTATTTGAATTTGAAATTGGTTCAGGAGTAGTTTTTATATGAGAATCCTTGAGTTTGGTTTCAGTAGGCTATTTGATTTCTTTCTGCTTAGGATCATCAGGGATATCTATTCTGCTACTTCTCAAGTTATACTGTTTGTGGACTTCATATACAACTTTGTCATACCCTTCCTTGAAATCAAAGGATTCCCTTGATTGCATTTGAAACTGACCAAGAGTATGAGCCTCTTGATCTTCTTGAGTTAGGACAATTTGTTGTCCACTATTGAGACCCATCAAATTGATTTGAGTGTCTTTCGTTGGTTCATTAGATGTTGAAGCCTCAGCATAGTTTTCCTGGAATGGTGGTCTGATGTTTTGGTCAGGACCAACTTTCCCAGTGTTAGAATTTGGTTTTTTCCTAAAGTTTGGATTCTTCCCAACATTACTTGATTGGCCATTCCATGATGATTTCCTCTCAATAGTTTCAACTCTATCCCTAAGTCTATCCATACCTTTAATAATCGCATCTAATTTTTGTTCAAACATAGAAGGCTCTTCCTTAAAAGTTGTTCTTCTCTCAGATCTGGCCCGGTTTCGTTTAGAAATCAGATTAGCTTCTACACTGACAGCTATGCTTTGCATGTCTTCTAAGCTTGGAGGAGCTCTTTCCCTGAGCTGGTAGGCCATGTCTGAGTCAAATTCATCAGGGAATTTGATCAAGGCCAAGTCTGGTGGTGGTCTAAGGTTAGGAGGAATAACATTGTACACATTATTAAATCTGGCACAGTAATCTTGAACAGTTTCTTGTGGGCCTCTTTTCAAGCTATCATATTATGATAGGATATGCAATGGATCCTTCTTCTTTTCCCATCTGTTCAAGAAAGTTTGATAAAGGGATTCAGGATTGGCAATGGTATTTACAGGGAGTGCCCTAAACCAGGCCCTGACATCGCCAGTTAAACTTTGGACAAAGATCCTCATCCTGACATCTTCATCATCAATTTCATAATTCTAAAAATAGTCTGTCATTTTCTTTGTATGTTGTTGTGCTATGTAGGTACTAGGACCATCAAAATAGGTGATTTTGCTTTGGTAGTCCTGAGGCATAGCCCCTGGATTTGTAGGTAATTGCAAGGGAGCATAACGATTTTCCATATTTATAGGGATAAATTTTGTAGCTGGAAGAACAAGGGTTACAGTTGAAATGTGGGATGTAGATGGTGGGGTAGAAGAGATGGTTTGGAGGAATAATGGTGAACTAGGAGAAGCAACAGTGATAGGAGAAAGGGCTTGTGATTTTCCAGTAGAAAGTTGAGTTTGGATAGGTTTCTGCCGAAGTGTTTCAATATTTGAATCAGCAAAACTCTCTTGATTTTAAGGTTTTCTAAGGCTCTTAGGGATCAAATTGGGATTGTCAAAAATAAGTGTGGGATTTGGGTCTGGGTTTGACCTAGTGTAATGAGTTTTCTTCTTTGGAGCCAGCGTCTAGAAGTAGATTTTTTGGTATTTTCTGGAAATATTTGAAGGATACAAGTTTTGACAATATTTTGAAGGGAGCTTTTGAAATATAGAAGGCGTTGGGCCTTCCTTCAGGTATGTTTGAAACAAGGAAACTAATCAAATGTTTGAGACAGCTGTTTAAAGCCTAAAAAATAGGCTTGAGATAGACTGAAATAGCTTTTATTTACTCCTGTGATTGCATACGAAAAACAGTTTCAAAGGCTAGCTGGCTAACTTCAGACTCCATTTGTAATTTTTAGAAACTAGACAGCAGTAACAAATTATCATTCAGATCCCTAGTGGAGTCGCCAATGATGTTATCACTCAGGTTGTTCCCCAAAACTTGTGAGAAAAGGGAATACGGCCGAGGCAACCACTAACCAATCTTTTAGATGTAGTTTATAGCCAATTTGCATTCAGAGAGGGCTTTCTCTTTATGATTTAGATTTGTTTGAGGTATCTTAGGCTAGTTATGATGTACAAGGTTTAGTTTTGAGTTTGTTGGATGGTGATCTTGAACAGAACTAGGATGAAAATATGAATAGTTTATTCCATTGGGCTAATGGAGTCTATGCGGGTGAACATCTGAATATGATTTCTTTGACCAAAGGTGATACTACATCGCAAGGTAATCAATGTTGGAGCAATCTTATGATCTGGAAATAGATGGAATGAAAGCCAGTGGGTGAAGGACAGTTAAGAATCCTTCATCATGTTGGTAGAGGGAAAATGCATGAGTATTATCAAGAAGCAGTGAAGAATTCCTTATTAATATTCAAAGTGAAAGAATTAGTGGAAAAAGGAGCAGCTAAGAATTCCTGTTTATGCTAACTCTGAAGAAAACATAAGTAATAATAGAGATTGAGCACAGAGTGTATTTAAACAAATTATGGGCTATTCTTTTTCTCCATTACTAAGATTATGAAACACATATGAAATTTGCAAACACAGAGAATATAAAACACAGGTTAGAATAACTTATTGATCCATAGAAAAACACAAGAATTCTGTAGCAGGACCCAAAACATCAAAGTCACATTCAAACGGTGCAACAACAGTGAACTTCAACAACCTTTGTATTAAAATATCCTCAAAGTTACAACGCAGTCCAGAAGAGATATCACCAACCCCGAATACATCTCACAGGGAGGTATTTATACAAAGGAGTTACAAAATATATTATGGAAAAATATCCCGCAATAACTTCATTCATCTACTTTATAGGAGAAGTAAATGAGAGAAATGAATGCGGAAGTAAATGTTGGTGTGCTCGCTGTTCAGTTGGTGAGAGATATTTGACTTTTTGAATTGAGTAAGTTGGCTGGTAGCTGTCCCTTTATTCTGCATTCCTGCATTGTTGTCCCGACTCTTTCATCTGTGCTTGATTCTTCTTTAATGTGTTATAGTCCCAGCTTGACTCCCTTTCTTTGTTGTCTTCACCTTTATGATATGTGCCACGTGTTTTGACATCGGATTAAATGCAGATAATAAAGAAAAATTAGAACTACCTTGGTAAGACCTCCAACATGCTCTGCCACCATTGGTTTGTTGGCAACTGGTGTCTTTGTATTTTTATTAATGTTTCATCAGCTTCAGTATACCTGTAGATGTTGGGCTAGACTGCAAAAAGATGATTTATTTCATGTTCGATATAGAACATATTTTCCAACTTGTCATATAAGCTCTCTCCAGAGGGAGGTCCTATGTTTTCTGAAGTGCTTGATGATGCTGTGATCTGATTGGCAACATATGTATTTACCCTGTGAGCATATTGTTCATGTGTCAACAGTCTTTGATTGTTGGTTAACAAACTGGGTAGACCCTTCTGCTGCAAGACTGTAAACTTCTCTGTAAAGGCATTTATTTCCATATGCATTTCTTGGCACTTTATTTCATGATTCTGTATAAAATTCCTCATGGTTAGCACCTTTTTCACTGTCAAAATAGTGCCTGTTCTGTCCCTGATCTCTAGAGCTACTAGTTGTTCCCTGGTGTGAGTGTTCAAAAAATGAAATAGTCTATTGGCCTGCTCGGGCATGTTTCCCAATGATGCTCTGGGCTTTTGAAAATCTACTTGGGCCTTTTCTATCAATTCAATTTGCTCATGGATCGTCTAAATTGATTGCCCTTGATTAGTGATAGATTGGCCAATTTTGGTCCACAAAATTGTTTTAATTTATGCTAGAGGTTTATGAAGGGTGATATCTTTCTCCAAGGATTTCACCTTATTCTCCAAGGCCTTTGCCTCTCTGGTTTTCTCTGCCATTGTTATCTTAGATTTGTCATAGCTTACCTCTAGTTTGGCCAACCTTTCTTTGGCCTCTTTAAGCTCTGACATTTGGAAATCTAGCTCTTTTACTGCTTTCATCATTTCTTCCATGCTCATGCTAGTATCTGGTCCTGTTGTTGCTGCTACCACTGAAGCATCTGTGGCTGATGTACCTACTATTGATGCTGGAACAGTGGGAGGAATTATTGCTGTGACTGTGGGGGGAGCTGTGGTAACTGTTGGAGCTTTTTCAGGTGGCTGGGAGGTCGACTCTCCCTGCTTGGCTTGCAATGCTTTCTCCAATTCTTGCTCTGTTTCAGTTAGCCTTTGATTCATCTTTATCAGTGAATCCATAATGTCTTCTTCTGCGTTTTCTTGTGCAAGTTCTGTAGTTTGTGGGTGCATGGTGACATGCAACTTCAATTGCTTCCTAAGTGTAGCAATATCTTCTTCCTTTTTCTTTATCAATGCTTTGATGCCCTTGGCATCCTTGGGATCATGTCCCAACTCAATAATTATATCTTCCAAGTTCTTTATTCTATTGTCTTTAGCCAAGGAAGATATCGTTTCCAAATCCAATTGGGCAGATGTATTGCTTAATGACTCCTTCAATTGGTTGGCCAGCATTGCCTTATCTGCCAATGTAGCATAGACCATTTCACCAGTTTGTTTGTGCAGCTTGATATAGTCCATTGGGTGTATGTCTTTAGCAAGGACCTCTAGATTTGTTCTTATGTAGTCAACAGCTGATTGTGGTTGCTGAACCTTAGGCTTAAAATGACTTAAGATCATTTTTTCCTCCTTAATGTCATATGCTGCCATTAGTCTTTGCTCTTTGGAGGGTTTCATTTTGAGAAATTGATCATAGAGATGCAGTCTTGATGGCTCATTCTGGGCCTTAATGTCCATGAATGTTCGTTTAATATCAAGTCGTTGCTTACTTTGCAGCCTTGAGGAAGAAACTTCCATACCATGTTGCCTCTCCATTTCTTGCCTGTGGGAGCTGGTGGATGTGTGTTGGCTGGTTGCCCTCTCCTCTCTTGGGCTTTCTGTAATTTCTTCAATAATTTCCTCTTTAGGTAGAGGATATACTCTTTGCCTTTTGGCCTTTGGTTGCTCTGTTGATCCACTTGTAGGTGTGGTCTCTTCTCTGTCCCTTTTCTTGTTTCTTTCCTCATTGATGGGAGTCTATAATGCTGGTACCTCTGGTGCCTCTGTCTGTAGTGAAGGGGCTTCCCCTTGAACCTGTTCCTTTGATGTGGCAGGATGATCTGCCATTGTGTGCTGCTCTGTATCCACCATCTCTTTACCCTTTGATGTTCTAGCAGTCGGTGTAGTGTTTTCTTGGGCTGGTTGCTGTGAAGTTCTAGCAGTTGATGTGCCTTCTCCGGTTTGCTATGGCACTTTGAATGACACCTGCCCAAAAGAATCTAGGTCAAGAGTCTTTTCAAGATTTTTCATATTTTGTTCCATTTTCTCTTCCTCAGTGAGCTGTTCAATTAGTGTGCCTTCTACCCACTCATCTTGGTTGGCAAATTGTTCTATTTCAGGGATCTTGCAATGTTCATAGGTTGATAGCCTATATTTTATCTTTCTTACATTGATAAAGCCATTTGGGTCATAGGGTACCCACCAAAAGTTCCTCTTTAATATGAATTTTTCACCCAATATCTGGTCGGCCTCTTTCCATCCTTCTTTTTTGTTCATGATATAGGGGCCTAACTGGTCTCTCAATTTCAATTGAGCCTTTTTCTTGGTACTATGAAAATGAGTAAAATATGAATTGATAAATTGCCTAAAATATTCCAAGGAAAACAGTCTCATTGGCACATATTTTGGTAGCTTGTAGGGGCACAACTCACAGCCATATATCCTAATATCAGTGTGATTCTGGTATAAGTACCAGTCATCTATTTTGTAGCTTTTGGAGAGCTGTAATATTTTCTACATATCATAAGATAATCTAGGAGGAGGAGCCCTCGTTAGCAAAGAAGAGGCTGGATAAACAAACATGTCAATAAACTCACAGTAAGAGTAAGGAGAGTTGTGGACTTCATGAAAGACTGAGGTCAAAAAAATCACAGACCTTTTTTCTCCTTTAGAGTCCAATTTTCTAATGGGAAATTGGAAACTGTCTGGCTGATAATAGAGGAGCATATGATAGATGTAGGATGAATACTTGAAGACTCCCTCCCTATCTAGATTCAAGAGCTGGTCATGGATCTTGTTGGCAATGAATTTAGCATAGTTGTATTTGACAGTAGGGGGCTGCCCTGGAGTGAATATGGATAATAAGGCTAGTGTAGTTTCATCAATATATTCACTTGTATTGAACCCCAGAATATAAGATATCATATCAACAAGTAATTTACCCACTTCATTGAACCATGCATAGTGAAAAGGAGGTGGCTCTGTGGGATAACAATTTGGTTTCATAAATATTTGGGCAATTTGAGCTATCTCTGAGTTGGGGAGTTTGGGACCTTCATCAAGCAAGAATTTCATAGTAAGAGGAAACAGAAGCTGAGTTGGTTTGAACTTTAGCATTTGATTTATGGAGTCAGGAGTTATATGAAGGAGGGTAGTTCCAGATGGAGTTTTGATTTCCCTTTGGGTTGGTTCATACTTTTCACAGCAGAGGTGAATTATCTCAGGGAAAACATTGACAGAAGGGAGGTAGTACATGGGTAAATTTGATTCCCATATCCCATAGAAATTATTTTTTCTTAGGTAACTGTTCTTGAGTTCACAGAATGCTTGGAGATGGTTTCTGTCACCAACTAAGTCTTGGATTTGATAATCTCTATCAGCTAATGGCAACCATTCCAACTCCTTGTGAGGTGCATTGAAAGGGGCTATATTTAGGGCTACTGGAGCCTCCATTGTTCAACTGTTTATGATTTTAAAACTGTAATTCGGGTTTATGTGGGCAAAATAGTCAAAACCACAGCTTAGTGGACTTTTATGTGGGAATTACACCGTGAGATTGGTTTGTATTTAGCTTAGTGGACAGAATTTACATGGGGAAACAGAGTTTGCGGGATTCCTTGGAAAAATGGGCAACAACAGTAGGTAATAATGCAGTTTTTGGGGTTTGTCAGAGGCTTTGCAGGCCGAAACGAACTTGAATTTAGCTCAGTGAGCAGATTTTTGGTAAGGATTGGGCAAAACAGTGGTTACGGTGCGTGATTTTTGAAGACAGCACGGTGTTTTTCTTCAAATTTTAGGTTATGTGGGCCACTTTTATAGAGAAAATTGAAAAACAGGGCTCAGGAGCGAAATTTGATGTAAATACCTGTTTCAACGGTGAAATGTATGATTTGCAGGTGGCGAACCGAGCTGAGGGGCCAAGTTGCAAAGTAAATTTGCTGGGTGGTGGACTGGGTGGTCGAATGACTGCTCTTGGACGTAAATAGCATGCAAAAGTTGTGCAGAGGAGATAAATAGAATTGGGTGAAAACGACGCTTTTACCTCTTTTTAACAAAATTTTTGAATTTGATGGGCTTTGGCGCATTTTTGTCGGATGACATCAGCATGACATAATTTTTTGTCGTGTAGCAGGGTACGGAAGATGACGTGGTAGGTGACACGGAGGTGAGGTGGTGACGTAAGCAGGTGACATGGCGCTGACGTGGAGGTGATGTCACAGGATGATGTCATCAGGGTTCATTGGGGGTGGTAAGTGGTATTCCCCGCACCGCCTTTGGGCCAGGGTGGTATTGAAGGGGGGGGCTCCGTTCACGTTGGAAAGCCGACACCTGTCCTCTTTACGACGAAAATATCGCCCATCCCCCGGACTCTATCGTTTGGTGATCGGAGGGGTTCTGATGACGTCGACAACCGTTGGATTTGTTCGCGATGATCGGACGGTTGGCGGTGAACGAAGTTGACGGGCGGCTATGGCATGGGTCCCACATTAATTTTTAATGTTTTGTAATGTTCGCGGGGTATAAAATTTTGGTTAGCGGGGTTTATATGGCTTATTTCAGCGGCTTTGGTTATTTGTTTAACCAATTGTTAAACAAACCTCGATGGAGCGCATAGAGGGTTGTTATTGGCCCCGGATGGACCAATAACTCCAGACAAAAAATTGAAATATGGCTATAATTGCCAGGGGTTGGGATATTTAGATTTTTTAGGGATTTTTGTGTATTTTATATAATAAGGGGAGGGAAAATTTATATAGGAACTATATAATAAGGTTAGAATGTTAATATGAAAGGTAAGATGTTTTAAGCAAAGTACTAAGTTTGAAAAGTGAAAACTTAGGCTATAGGTAGGGTCACAAGGAGAAAGATTTTACACAAGAAATGTGGCTTCTTGGCTCATGAAGAAAACATTATTTGCTGAAACTTTCACCTGAAATGTAGTGGTCTAGGGACTTTGAGTGGATCTCAATATCCTGGGGGAATGTTAGTGAGTAATTGCTGTGAGGGGAATGAGGGGAAGTTAGACATGCAACATCTGATTTGTCACCACACCTTGCCATGGCATTCATAATATCCATAAAAGATGAATTATATTTGAGTAAATAAATCACTCATGCCACTGCTTCTGCAACATCAAAACTACTTACCCATCCTATTATACCTAACATTTTTTCTTCATTTTCCTTGGGTGCATTTGAACTAGCAAACCCTGATTCTCTTCTTTTCTTTTAGCTGCCCTCCTATCTAAGTCTACCCTTATCTCTTCCAAGGGCCCAGATTAAGAAGTTGGGCTCCTTTGCTTCTCTACCTATCTACTCATCTTCCAAGCTTGAACTGTTTGGACAGACCTTTATTCTCTATTCTAAGACAATTAAATTGAAATATAAACCTGGCTAAGATTAAGCTGTTTGGCCATTCATGAACTATGCTAAGAGTCAAGCAACTGTACATAGTGAAATTCTTCAAAATATGGAACCTTTGCAGCATGGAAAGGATGAACATATTTGGCACTTCTCCAGTCAATCATGAAAAATGAAACCTATTGGTATAGGAAACTAACAGTGGCTTCACTTGGGGATGGATTTTCCCGGTGAAAAGTCAAGAACAGCTGGTCATATAACCTTATGTACACCTCCTGCTGCATTCTGAAATTTTCCTTTGCTGTAGCCAAATTGTACCTGTACCTTGTAGAATATGCCTATATCCTGATGATCTTATTCAACTATTTGCATTTCTGTTTTGGATACTTTTTGTTCTCATATTTACAGTTCCCAAGTGTCCTTTTTTCAATTTCTGATGTGCTAAAGGTGACACAAAATGGTGGGGTAGTTCCTTGACTTTTTCTCAAAATTTGCTGCATATTCGTTTCTATCTTATTACTATAATATATTGCAGAAAGTAAACACTCTTATGTACAAATTACAATGCTGATATTTTCAACAATCTGGATCAAAATAGTGCTTCAACATTCGGCCATTTACTGACCCATCATCTGCCTCTGCATTATCCAGGCTTTTCAAAAAGTAGGTGTTGTTTCCTTGTGCTGCCTGAATAGTATAAGGTCCTTTCCACAGGAAATCAAATTTTCAATGTTTTCCCCTATCTTCTCTTCTGGAATCCCACTTCAAAACTTTGTCTCCAATGTAGAAATCCTCTGCTTTGGTCCTTTTATCAAATATTTTTTTAAGCATTTCTTGTAAAACCTGAGCTCTTTGATAGACCTCCTCTCTAGTTTGCTGCAAATGAATTGTTTGATTAATCCTTCTCTGAATATCATTAGGTTCTGCCTGTATTTCTTGCAGCAACTTTATCACTGGGATTCCCAAATAAGAAGGGAATATTGCCTCCATACCATAAACCAGCTCATAGGGACTTGTGCCAATGGATCTCTTAGTAGTCATTCTGGCTGCCCATAGTGCATTGACAAGCATTTTATGACAGTTTTTGTTATTCTCCTCCAAGAATTTCTTAATGATGTTGATCAGGCTTTTATTGGAGGATTTAGCTAGACCATTACCTTGAGGGTAATAGGCTGTGGAATGACCTAAAGTAATGTGGTATTTATGGAAAAAACTGATCATTTTCTTGGACTTAAAAGCAACAGCATTGTCTGTTATAATCTTCTCAGGACAACCAAACCTAGACAAGATGTTAGTCTCTTAAAATTGCATGATTACCGAGTCATTGGCTTGCCTACAAGGAATGGATTCTATCCACTTCGTAAAGGAGTCTGTGGTAGTAAGGATCCATTTGTGTTGGCCAGAGGATGAAGGGTGGATTTCTCCAATGAAGTCTAAACCCCATTGTTGAAATGGTCTTTTAGTGGAAATGGGCTTGCGGGGTAGAGGCAACAACTTTTTCTTGCCTTCAAAGATTTGGCATTTGTGGCAAGAAGTTACATATTTCTTTAAATCAGAAAATACGGTGGGCCAATAAAATCCAGCCCTTAAGATTTTATCAGCAATTGATTTCAAATATAAATTTCCACCATAATCCCCTGCATGAAACTCTTTAAGTACTTTGTCAGTTTCTTCTTTGATTAGACAATTTAATAAAACACCTTCATAATTTTTCCAAAAGAGAGCATGATCTAAAACACAGAATTTAGAAGCTTGCATTTGCAAAAATCTTTTTTTAGTAATGGATAATCCTGGAGGAGCTTGCAGGTTTAATAATACAAAACATATGTCAACATACCATGGTGATTGTAAAAAGGCTTGATTGATCTTTGGAGTCGCCATCTCCTGCTCATTATCTAGTTGATTTATGTCAAGGGCTTTAAAGTTGGTTTCAGTCATAAGTTTGGCTAATCCTTGTCCTTTTATCAGCTTGGTTGGTTTGATTTCAATGTCATATTCTAGTATGGTAGATATCCATTCGCCCCTTTTGCCTTCAATTCCCTCTTGGGTTAGGATGTCTTTAACAACAATGTTGGGCACATAAGCAATCACATGAGAGTATAAGATGTAAATTCTAAAGTCCTTAATGGCTTTTACAAGTGCATATGCTTGTTTCTCCATGATTTGATATTTGAGTGGAGCATCTCTAAGTGCCTTGCTAAAAAAGGCTATGGGTTTTTCACATCCCTGGTTATCTTTTTGAAGCAAAACAACAATGATTGTATGTTCTGATGCAAATGAGAATATGATAAAGTCTTTGTCAAAATTCGGGCTTGTAAGGGTTGGTGTTTGAGTCAAATCTTTTTTGATTTCTTCAAAGGCTTGTTTAGCTTCTATTGTCCACTTGACCTTGGAATCCCTTTTCAGCATGTTGTTCAGCAATCTTATCAGCTCGGCCAAATTTGGTATGAATCTTCTTAGAAAATTGATCTTCCCAAAAAAAGCTTGTAGTTCTTTGATGTTTCTAGGGTGAGGAACTTGCAGAATAGCTTGTACTATGTCTGGATCAATTCTAATGCCTTCTTTGGAGATGATATGGCCTAATAATTTTCCTTCTTCTAGGCCAAACAATGATTTCTTTGGATTTAATGATATGCCATATTTCCTGCAAATTAGAAATACTTGTCTGAGGTGATCTAAGTGTTCTTGATTTGACTTGGAGAATGCTGTAAGGTCATCTAGGTAAATGACTAGAAAATCATGGATTTATTTAGCAAAAGCTATATCCATGGCTCTTTGAAAAGTTGCTCCTGCGTTCTTGAGTCCAAATGGCATTTTTACATATTTGAAGGTTCCCCAAGGGGTTATGAAGGCAGTTTTGTCTTGATCATCAAGGTGCATTAGGATCTGATTGAAACCTGAGAATCCATCTAATAGTGAGATCCTTGAAGCACCCACTACCCTTTGTAGAATGTGATCCATTTTGGGTAAGGGATAATTATCCTTTAAAGATACTTTATTAAAATTTCTCAAATCGACAAACAACCTAATCTCTCCTGTTTTCTTTCTAGTGGGTACCAAATTTGAAACCCATTATGAGAATCTGATGGGTGCAATAATTTCGGCTTCATACATCCTTTTAACTTCTTTCTCAATTAAAGGGAGGAGCATAGGGTTGACCCTCCTAAGTTTCTGTTTGAAAGGTTTTTGGTTTTCCTTGAGAGGTATGGTGTGTTGGATAACAGATGTATCGTAAGACTTTAGGTCCTCATAAATCCATGCAAAAACATCTTGAAATTATTTGAACAGTTCAATATACTTCAGTTTTTGGTCAGGCGGCAGGGCTTTGGACAATTTTATCATTTTGGGATTCTCAGCAGTTCCAATATTACAGTCCTCAAGTTCTGCATTTAATGGCTATATTTTAGGTTTCCTGGAAATGTCATTTGAGTCAAAAATTTCCTCTAGAGGGGTCAGGCCTGTAGGTAGAAAATTATCCTTCAAATCAATCACTTCACATTCTGCTCCCATAACATCATCACATTTTGTTTCTTCAAGTTGTAAATCTGTTTTAGCAAAATTTGTAGGATGTAGAATTTGGTTTGCTGTTTCAGCAAAAATATGTGGCTCAACTGTGTCTATTTGATCATTTTCACTTACAATGCTTGTATCGATTTTTGTGCTGGAAAGCTCTTCTTTGAGGGTCAGGAAATTATTGATTTGAATGTCATTGTCAAATACTTGTCAATTTTTGACATTATCAGGTACAGCTGGACTATGTTTAATCTCACCTGAAAATCGGTGATTTGGTTTGAATGGAAATTTACAAGTACTGGCAAAAGTTACTAGATCGTGAGCATGTAGATTTTGATTCCTTGGAATTTTGGTGAGCTGATATTCTAAAAAGGTGTTGAGAATTTTAATTGCTGCACCTCTGTATGATCTTAATCTAATGTCATTTGTGATAAAGTTTCCTTTCATTTGCTGAATTATCAAATCAGAATCTCCTAAAACTGATATCCTATCTGCCCTTAGGCTTTTGATCACTTTGGGCCCAAGCAGAAGGGCTTCATATTCGGCCATGTTGTTGGTGCACCTAAAATTTAACCTATATGCATGTCCTTCAACATGATCATTTTGCATATTGTGTATCCAAATGCCTGCCCTGCTCCCAACTTATTGACAGATCCATCAAATTCCAAATACCATAGGATTTCTTATTTAGAATTATTATCAGAAGTTTTCAAGATTTGTTTAGTACGCAGGTTTGAATTTTTAGTCTCATGGGATTCCTCTTGTGTGACTGTCAATTTGTTGTTTTCTGAGACTTCTTGGATTTGAATAGTGGATTTCTCATTTAGGAGTTCATCTTGGCCTAAGATTAGGATTTTGACATCAGATGGGGGGAAAATCTCAGTGTTGTACAAGATGAAAGAATCCATGTCTGAATGCATAGAATAAATAGGAAAGTTTTGGGGTTTTTCTTGGCTACTTACCACATACTTCATCAAAGTTTCCCTATATAATCTCTTTGGCTGGTCAAAGACTCAGATGGTGGCATAGGACATGCCAAGCTGTAAAGAACCTTGAAGCTTGGCACCCCAAGATCTAGATAATAACATTCCGTATTTGGGTGGGATATCAACCACTACTACATCCATTATAATTGTTTTGGCAGGGTATTGGACCAGTGATACACATATATCCTTAATCAATCCTAGGCATCTAACTTGGCTAGAATCAAATGAGAATAGATCTTTGTATGATCAGGTTATGTCTAGTTCCAATTTTTCCATCACTGATTTGGGCATTAAGTTGTGAGAGGCCCCAGAATCAAACATTGCATTGTGAAGTATCTTATCATGAATATTTAAGCTGACTTAGAAAGGAGGAACTCCTCCATCTACAGACTTTCCATTTACTTCAGGTCCAAATATAAGTTCTGGTTGGTCATCAAGGACATTCATTGCATCTCTGTTTTCTCGAATTTGTAGTGATCTACTGATTTGTTCCCTAAAAACTTCATGCCTAGCCAATTCAGACAGTGGAATGGCTATTTTTAACTTGCTTATTTCGGTCTCCAAATTGAAGGGCTTTTCTGTTTGTGTTTTAACATTTCGGGTAGCAAGGTTATCCTTTTCAGCTGGGCCTTCTGTGTCTGATTCTTTCATTGGAATATTATTATGTATTGAAGTCACTTTTACACCATTTTCTAAAGGTTCCTCTATGATTCTCCAAGAGGAAGAATAGGTGGAGGGTGCTGGTCTGATTTTTGTTTCGCTGAAACATCTTCAATAATTAGAGTATTTGAATTTGAAATTGGTTCAGTAGTAGTTTGTATATGAGAATCCTTGAGTTTGGTTTCAGTAGGCTATTTGATTGCTTTCTACTTGGGATCATCAGGGATATCTATTCTCCTACTTCTCAAGTTATACTGTTTGTGGACTTCATATACAGCTGTGTCATACCCTTCCTTGAAATCAAATGATTCCCCTGATTGCATTTGAAACTGACCAAGAGTATGAGCCTCTTGATCTTCTTGAGTTAGGAAAATTTGTTGTTCACTATTGAGACCCATCAAATTGATTTGAGTATCTTCCATTTGTTCGCTAGATGTTGAAGCCTCAAAATAGTTTTCTTGGAATGGTGGTCTGATGTTTTGGTCAGGACCAACTTTCCCAGTGTTAGAATTCGGGTTTTTCCTAAAGTTTGGATTCCTCCCAACATTAGTTGATTGGCCATCCCATGATGATTTCCTCTCAATAGTTTCAAATCTATCCCCAAGTCTATCCATACCTTTAATAATCGCATCTAATTTTTGTTCAAACGTAGAAGGCTCTTCCTTAAAAGTTGTTCTTCTCTCAGATCTGGCCCAGTTTCATTTAGAAATCAGATTAGCTTCTACACTGACAGCTATGCTTTGCATGTCTTCTAAGCTTGGAGGAGCTCTTTCCCTGAGCTGGTAGGCCATGTCTAAGTCAAATTCATCAGGGAATTTGATCAAGGCCAAGTCTAGTAGTGGTCTAATATTAGGAGGAATAGCATTGTACACATTATTAAATCTGGCACAGTAACATTGAATAGTTTCTTGTGGGCCTCTTTTCTAGCTATCATATTTTGATAGGATATGTAATGGATCCTTCTTCTTTTCCCATCTATTCAATAAAGTTTGATAAAGGGCTTCAAGATTGGCAATGGTATTTACAGCGAGTGCCCTAAACCAGGCCCTGACAGCGTCAGTTAAACTTTGGACAAAGATCTTCATCCTGACATCATCATCATCAATTTCATAGTTCTCAAAATAGTCTGTCATTTTCTTTGTATGTTTCTGTGCTATGTAGGTACCAGCACCATCAAAATAGGTGATTTTTCTTTAGTAATCCTGAGGCATAGCCCCTGGATTTGTAGTTAATTGCAAGGGAGCATAACGGTTTTCCATATTTACAGGGATAAATGTTTTAGCTGGAAGAACATGGATTATAGTTGAAATATGGGCTGTAGATGGTGGGGTAGAAGAGATGGTTTGGAGGAATAATGGTGAACTAGGAGAAGCAACAATAATAGGAGAAAGGGCTTGTGATTTTCCAGCAGAAAGTTGAGTTTGGATAGCTTTCTGCGGAAGTGTTTCAAGGTTTGAATCAACAGAACTCTCTTGATTTTTAGGTTTTCTAAGGCTCTTAGGGATCAAATTGGGTTTGTCAAAAATAAGTGGGGGATTTGGGTCTGGGTTTGACCTAGTGTAACGAGTTTTCTTCTTTGGAGCCAGCGTCTAGAAGTAGATTTTTTGGTATTTTCTGGAAATATTTGAAGGATACAAGTTTTGACAATATTTTGAAGGGAGCTTTTGAAATATAGAAGGCGTTGGGCCTTCCTTCAGGTATGTTTGAAACAAGGAAACTAATCAAATGTTTGAGACAGCTGTTTAAAGCCTAAAAAATAGGCTGGAGATAGACTGAAATAGCTTTTATTTACTCCTGTGATTGCATAGGAAAAACAGTTTCAAAGGCTAGCTGCCTAACTTCAGACTCCATTTGTAATTTTTAGAAACTAGACAACAGTAACAAACGATCATTCAGATCCCCAGTGCAGTCGCCAATGATGTTATCACTCAGGTTGTTCCCCAAAACTTGTGAGAAAAGGGAATACGGCCGAGGTAACCACTAACCAATCTTTTAGATGCAGTTTCTAGCCAATTTGCATCCAGAGAGGGCTCTCTCTTTATGATTTAGATTTGTTTGAGGTATCTTAGGCTAGTTATGATGTACAGGGTTTAGTTTTGAGTTTGTTGGATGGTGATCTTGAACAGAACTAGGATGCAATTATGAACAGTTTATTCCATTGGGCTAATGGAGTCTATGCGGGTGAACAACTGAATATGATTTCTTTGACCAAAGGTGATACTACAGAGCAAGGTAATCAATGTTGGAGCAATCTTATGATCTGGAAATAGATGGAATGAAAGCCAGTGGGTGAAGGGTAGTTAAGAATCCTTCATCATGTTGGTAGAGGGAAAATGCATGAGTATTATCAAGGAGCAACGAAGAATTCCTTATTAATACTCAAAGTGAAAGAATTAGTGGAAACAGGAGCAGCTAAGAATTTTTGTTTATGCTAACTCTGAAGAAAACATAAGTAATAATAGAGATTGAGCACAGAGTGTATTTAAACAAATTATGGGCTATTCTTTTTCTCCATTACTAAGATTATGAAACACATATGAAATTTGCAAACACAGAGAATATAAAACACAGGTTAGAATAACTTATTGATCCATAGAAAAACACAAGAATTCTGTAGCAGGACCCAGAACATCAAAATCACATTCAGACGGTGCAGCAACAGTGAAATTCAACAGCCTTTCTATTAAAATATCCTCAGAGTTACGGTGCAGTCTAGAAGAGATATCACCAACCCCGAATACATCTCACGGGGAGGTATTTATACAAAAGGAGTTACAAAATATCTTATGGAAAAATATCTCGCAATAACTTCATTCATCTACTTTATAGGAGAAATAAAAGAGAGAAATGAATGCAGAAGTAAATATTGGTGTGCTGGCTGTTCAGTTGGTCAGAGATATTTGACTTTTTGAATTGAGTAAGTCGGCTGGTAGCTGTCCCTTTATTCTACGTTCCTGTGTTGTTGTCCCAGCTCTTTCATCTGTGCTTGATTCTGCTTTAATGCGTTATAGTCCCAGCTTGACTCCATTTCTCTGTTGTCTTCACCTTTATGATATGTGCCATGTGTTTTGACATCGGTTTAAATGCAAATAATAAAGAAAAAATAGAACTACCTTGGTCAGACCTCCAACATGCTCCGCCACCATTGGTTTGTTGGCAACTGGTGTCTTTGTATTTTTATTAATGTTTCATCAGCTTTAGTATACCTGTAGAAGTTGGGCTAGATTGCAAAAAGATGATTTATTTCATGTTCGATATAGAAAATATTTTCCAACTTATCATATAAGCTCTGTCCAGAGGGAGGTCCTATGTTTTCTGAAGTGCTTGATGATGTTGTGATCTGATTGGCAACATATGTATTTACCCTGTGAGCATATTGTTCATGTGTCAACAGTCTTTGATTGCTGGTTAACGAACTAGGTAGACCCTTCTGCTGCAAGACTGTAAACCTCTCTTTAAAGGCATTTATTTCCATCTGCTTTTCTTGGCACTTTATTTCCATATTCTGTATAAATTCCTCATGGTTAGCACCTTTTTCACTGTCAAAATAGTGCCTGTTCTGTCCCTGATCTCCAGAGCTGCTAGTTGTTCCCTGATGTGAGTGTTCAAAAAATGAATTAGTCTATTGGCCTGCTCAGGCATGTTTCCCAATGATGCTCTAGCCTTTTGAAAATCTACTTGGGCCTTTTCTATCAATTCAATTTACTCATGGATCGTCTGAATTGATTGCCATTGATCAATGATAGATTGGCCAATTTTGGTCCACAAAATTGTTTTAATTTCTGCTAGAGGTTTATGAAGGGTGATATCTTTCTCCAAGGATTTCACCTTATTCTCCAAGGCCTTTACCTCTCTGGTTTTCTCTGCCACTGTTATCTTAGATTTTTCATAACTTACCTCTAGTTTGGCCAACCTTTCTTTGGTCTCTTTAAGCTCTGACATTTGGACTTCTAGCTCTTTTACTGCTTTCATCATTTCTTCCATGCTCATGCTGGTATTTGGTCCTGTTGTTGCTGTTGCCACTGTAGCATCTAGGCTGATGTACCTATTGTTGAAGCTGGAATTGTGGGAGGAATTGCTGCTGTGACTATGGGGGGAGCAATGGTAACTGTTGGAGTTGTTTCAGGTGTTTGGGAGGTCGACTCTCCCTGTTTGGCTTCCAATTCTTTCTCCAAATCTTGCTCTGTTTCAGTTAGCCTTTGATTCATCTTTATCAGCAAATCCATCATGTCTTCTTCTGCCTTTTCTTGTGCAAGTTTTGTAGTTTGTGGGTGCATGGTGACAGGTAGCTTCAATTGCTTCCTAAGCGCAGCAATATCTTCTTCCTTTTTCTTTATCAGTGCTTTGATGCCCTTGGCATCCTTGGGATCATGTCCCAGCTCAAGAATTATATCTTCCAAGGTCTTTATTCTATTGTCTTTAGCCAAGGAAGATATCTTTTCCAAATCCAATTCGGCAGATGTATTGCTTAATGACTCCTTCAATTGGTGGGCCAACATTGCCTTGTCTGCCAATGTAGCATAGACCATTTCACCAATTTGTTTGTGCATCTCGATCTGGTCCATCGGGTGTATGTCTTCAGCAAGGACCTCTAGATTTGTTCTTATGTAGTCAGCAGCTGATTGTGGTTGTTGAACCTTAGGCTTAAAACGACTTAAGATCATTTTTTCCTCCTTAATGTCATATGCTGCCATTAGTCTTTGTTGTTTGGAGGGTGTCATGATGAGAAATTGATCATAGAGCTACAGTCTCAATGGTTCATTCTGGGCCTTAATGTCCATGAATGTTCGTTTAATATCAGATCGTTGCTTACTTTGCAGGCTTGAGGAGGAAACTCCATACCATGCTGCCTCTCCATTTGTTGCCTGTGAGAGCTGGTGGATGTCTATTGGCTGGTTGCCCTCTCCTATCTTTGGATTTATGTAATTTATTCAATAATTTCCTCTTCAGGTAGAGGATCTACTCTTTTCCTTTTGGCCTCTAGCTGCTCTGTTGATCCAGTTGCAGGTGTGGTCTCTTCTCTCTCCCTTTTCTTGTTTCTTTCCTCATTGACGGGAGTTTGTAATGCTGGTACCTCTGGTGCCTCTATCTGTAGTGAAGGGGCTTCCCCTTGAACCTATTCCTTTTATGTGGCAAGCTGATCTACCATTGTGTGCTGCTCTGTATCCACCACCTCTTTACCCTTTGATGTTCTAGCAGTCGGTGTAGTGTTTTCTTGGGCTGGTTGCTGTGAAGTTCTAGCAGTTGATGTGTCTTCTCCGGTTTGCTGTGGCACTTTGAATGACACCTGCCCAAAAGAATCTAGGTCACTAGTGTTTTCAATATTTTTCATATTTTGTTCCATTTCTCTTCCTCAGTGATTTGTTCAATACCATTTCACAGCCATATATCCTGATCTCAGTGTGATTCTGGTATAAGTACCAGTCACCTATTTTGTAGCTTTTGGAGAGCTGTAATATTTTTTGCATATCATAAGATAATCTAGGAGGAGGAGCCCTCATCAGTAGAGAAGAGGCTGGATAGACAAACATGTCAATAAACTCACAGCAAGAGTAAGGAGAGTTGTGGACTTCATGAAAGATTGAGGTCCAAAAAATCATAGACCTCTTTTCTCCTTTAGAGTCCAATTTTCTAATGGGAAATTGGAAACTGTCTGGCTGATAATAAAGGAGCAGATGATAGATGTAGGATGAGTACTTGGAGACTCCCTCCCTATCTAGATTCAAGAGTTGGTCATGGATCTTGTTGGCAATAAATTTAGCATAGTTGTATTTGACAGTAGGGGGCTGCCCTGGAGTGAATATGGATAATAAGGCTAGTGTAGTTTCATCAATATATTCACTTGTATTGAACCCCAGAATATAAGATATCATATCAACAAGTAATTTAACCACTTCATTGAACCATGCATAGTGAAAAGGAGGTGGCTCTGTGGGCTAGCAATTTGGTTTCATAAATACTTGGGCAATTCGAGCTATCTCTGAGCTGGGGAGTTTGGGACCTTCATCAAGCAAGAATTTCATAGTACGAGGAAATAGAAGCTGAGTTGGTTTGAACTTTAGCATTTGATTTATGGAGTCAGGAGTTATATGAAGGAGGGTAGTTCCAGATGGAGTTTTGATTGCCCTTTGGGTTGGTTCATACTTTTCATAGTAGAGGTGAATTATCTCAGGGAAAACATTGACAGAGGGGAGGTAGTACATGGGTAAATTTGATTCCCATATCCCATAGAAATCATTTTTCTTAGGTAACTATTCTTGAGTTCACAGAATGCTTGGAGATGGTTTCTGTCACCAACTAAGTCTTGGATTTGATAATCTCTATCAGCTAATGGCAACCATTCCAATTCCTTGTGAGGTGCATTGAGAAGGGCTATATTTAGGGCTACTGGAGCCTCCATTGTTCAACTGTTTATGATTTTAAAACTATAATTCGGGTTTATGTGGGCAAAATAGTCAAAACCACAGCTCAATGGACTTTTCTGTGGGAATTACACCATGAGATTGGTTTGTATTTAGCTTAGTGGGCAAAATTTACATGGGGAAACAGAGTTTGCGGGATTCCTTGGAAAAATGGGCAACAACAGTAGGTAATAATGCAGTTTTTGGGGTTTGTCAGAGTATTTGTAGGCCAGAACGAACTTGAATTTAGCTCAGTGAGTGGACTTTTGGTAAGAATTGGGCAAAATAGTGGCTACGGTGCGTGTTTTTTGAAGACAACACGATGTTTTTCTTCAAATTTTGGGTTCTGTGAGCAATGTTTATAGATAAAAATGAAAAACAGGGCTCGGAAGAGAAATTTGATGTAAATACCTGTTTCAATGGTGAAATGTATGATTTGTAAGTGGCGAACCGAGTTGAGGGGCCAAGCTGCAGAGTAAATTTGCTGGGTGGCGGACTGGGTGGACGAATGACTGCTCTTGGACGCAAATGGCATGCACAGGTTGCACGGAGAAGATAAATAGAATTGGGTGAAAACGATACTTTTACCTCTTTTTAACAAAAAATTTGACTTTGGTGGGCTTTGGCGCGTTTTTGTCGGATGACATCAGCATGACGTAATTTTTTGTCGTGTAGCGGGGTACGAAAGATGACGTGTCGGATGATGTGGCGGGTGACACGGAGGTGAGGTGGTGACGTCAGCAGGTGACATGGCGCTGACATGGAGTTGACGTCACATGATGACATCATCAAGGTTCATTGGGGGTGGTAAGCGGTATTCCCCGCACCGCCTTTGGTCTAGGGTGGTATTGAAGGGCAGGGCTCCGATCACGCCGGGATGTCGACACCTATCCTTTGTACGACGGAAATATCGCCCATCCTCCGGACGCTATCGTTCAGTGATTGGAGGGGTTCTGATATCGCTGACAGCCATTGGATTTGTTTGCGATGATCGGACAGTTGGCAGTGAACGAAGTTGACGGGCGGCTATGGCACGGGTCCCACGTTAATTTTTAACGTTTTGTAATGTTCGCGGGGTATAAAACTTTGGTTAGCGGGGTTTATATGGCTTATGTCATCGACTTTGGTTATTTGTTTAACCAAATGTTAAACAAACCTCGATGGAGTGCATGGAGGGTTGTTATTGGCCCCAGATGGACCAATAACTCTCGACAAAAAATTGAAATATGGCTATAATTGCCAGGGGTCGGGATATTTAGATTTTTTAGGGATTTTTGTGTATTGTATATAATAAGGGCAGGGAAAATTTATATAGGAACTATATAATAAGGTTAGAATGTTAATATGAAAGGTAAGATGTTTTAAGCAAAGCACTAAGTTTGAAAAGTGAAAACTTAGGCTATAGGGAGGGTCACAAGGAGAAAGATTTTACACAAGAAATGCGGCTTCTTGGCTCATGGATAAAACATTATTTTGTTGAAACTTTCATCCGAGATGGAGTGGTCTAGGGACTTTAAGCGGATCTCAATATCCTTGGGGAATGTTAGTAAGTAATTGCTGTGAGGGGAATGAGGGGAAGTTAGACATGCAACATCTAATTTGTTACCACACCTTGCCATGGAATTCATAATATCCATAAAAGATGAATTATATTTGAGTAAAGAAATCACTCATGCCACTGCTTCTACAACATCAAAACTACTTACCCATCCTATTATACCTAACATTTTTTCTTCATTTTCCTTGGGTGCATTCGAACTAGCAAACCCTGATTATCTTCTTTTCTTTTAGCTACCCTCCTATCTAGGTCTACCCTTATCTCTTCCAAGGGCCCAGATTAAGAAGTTGGGCTCCTTTGCTTCTCTACCTATCTACTCATCTGCCAAGCTTGAACTGTTTGGACAGACCTTTATTCTCTATTCTAAGACAAGTAAATTGAAATATGAACTTGGCCAAGATTAAGCTGTTTGGCCATTCATGAACTATGATAAGAGTCAAGCAACTGTACATAGTGAAATTCTTTAAAATATGGAACCTTTGCAGCATGGAAAGGATGAACATATTTGGCACTTCTCCAGTCAATCATTAAAAATGAAACCTATTGGTATAGGAACCTAACTGTGTATGTTGCCTAGATTAGGACCGTTGGTCCCCACCTGCTTGGTCATCATGGTCCCTCCTCATAATCATCTGTCATTATTGCATCGGAGTTAACTCTTCCTCTTGGTACCTGTCCTTGGCATCCTTTGCTAGAGTTGACTATGCACACGTGTGGGTGACATCTCAGTTAAGTGGAGTCAATTAACTGAAGGTGGCCAAGTTAACTGGCCACCTTTCCCTCGTTCAACCTCAACCATATCGTTGCTTTTGCATGACTTCTAATTACACCAATGCAAAAAAAGGAGTGACTTAGTTACTTACCTGTGATCCGAGTGTATTTGTTGTGTCTTTCTCTACTACATGCCTTCATTTCCATTTATACATGTTGTGTTGTTGTGTGTTTTTGCAGGTTCTTCTTTTGCCGGAGCTAAGTTGCATGTGCCTTTTCATCCTTCAGATGTGCTGTCACTTGTTGCTGGTGTCATAGACATATTTGGGCACTGTAAACCCAATCACATATGTCCATAAACCAAGGGCTTCTAAGTCCCTAAAAGTGTTGTTTCATGCCCTAAAGGAACAAGGTCAGCTGGTTACATCATCTCCCAGAAGTTCTCCATAGAAAACTGCTCAGTGCTAAGGGTGCGATGCATCTCAACTGCTCAGTGAAAAAAATGCGATGCATACTGGAAAGACCTTATTTAGGGTGCGATGGGTGAGAGTAGACAAACAACAGAGATAATTTGCAAGGTGGATGATCATGGAATCTTCCAGAAACTTCTCCTATGACACTTGCTTCTATGAATTCACCCAGGGATGAGTAAGAGGTCATCAATGTCCAAGTGGAATCAAGAACTATCAGAGAGAATACACTAATCAAAATCCCAGAAGTTGGCTCAGCCCCCTTGAAATCATCTATATATGGATCCCTCATCCCAGAGATCCAGAGGTTGGAATCTTGTATCCTGTAAGGAAGTGCTGTTGGTTTCCTGGTGGAATATCATAGTGTTGGGTGATCTAAGATTTTCATGAGGTGAAGAAGGGCTTTCATGCTGGGAGGATTACGCTGGGTCAGATCAATGGGTTGTAATCCTCTCTTCTAGTCTTTACATCAATAAAGCTATTCAAGTTTTCCTCCACATTCTTGTATGACTGATAATATATGCATTTGTGTGGTCAATATATATCCGGTCCTATTGTTACACAAAAATATTGTCACCTTGATTATTTGCAGTCGGTATGGGTCTATCACCACCTATGCCAGCGTCCTAAGCAAGTCTCACACCTCAGCTCTTCAAAAACAAGCTTTAGAAATGAGAGAAAGACATCAAAAAGCAATGTAACTCTGGTTCCGCACTTTCTCTCACTTTTGCCTGCGGGCCCGCACCTTTTTTTTCAGGATATCTGCTTACTTATACACTCTGTATGTAAAGGGGAGGGTGCGTACCCCTGTGAAAGTCAAAAGGCGAAATTTTTATCTTAAAAAACTCACTTTGGGTTAATTCTAGAGGTTTCTAGAAGGAATTTTGACGTGGATTGTTCGCTCCAAAGTGGTTCATGCATCCCTAAAGAGAAGGAGCTAATTCCTTGTTAGGAGGAGCTATCCCTTTGAAGGAGGATTCTATCCCTTTGAAGGAGGACCTAGTAACTGCCCTCCATTGTACTATAAATTAAGGTATTGGGTTAGTGGCTGGGGAGGTTAGAAGCTGAACTTTTGAGGGTAAATGCTAGTGAAATCAAGACTTCCTATTTGAGCTTAAGAGGAGAGATCACATACCTTTTTGGCTTCAATGGGGAGTGAGTGAAGCTTGTCAAAGTAGAGGAGACTTCTTATTGGACCCTGGGAGGAGCTTGTACAGCATCAAGGCAAAGGTTGTAAAGTTCTTCTTCTTTTGAATTAATACAATCAAGCTCATTTTTCTCAACAAGTATCTTATGTTATTTGTTTCATGGACTCCTTGACTTTCATGTTAAATATGTTTTATAATACTAGTTATTCAAGTGCTATTTAATCGTTTGCCTTGTTTGTGTTTGCAGGTTTGTGACAAAGGAACTTACTTGGATCAAAGGAGCGAAGGCATCCCCAAACTTGCGTTGGACATGAGGTAGGCCTTAAACACATTTGTTTGCCATTATTTATAAAACACATTTAGAGAAAGATAGTGTCTGGTTGGTTTGCTTGTCATTAGGTATTCTTTAGATTCTAGGAAGGTCTATCTTGTCCGCAAGATCGACTCATTCTGCGTGACAAAATGGTGACTCTGCTGGGGAATTGATTTTTTCCTTTGCTTTTACTTTGACTTGAGAAACTGTGTTTTTGTTTCTGTTTTTGGCTTGTTGTGTGTAGAATTGGGTGGATTTAGTAGATTTAGGATTATTTTTTGTTTTTCATACTTTTGGGAGAGGATTGTACCCTCTTCTTGTAACACAGTGTGGACATACCTGCACTTTGTCTTTATACACAGAGTGGTACCGCACCTGGGTAAATTGGGAGCCTGCGGACCCTGTCAAAATTTTGAAAAACTTAAGATTTTCTCTTTCATTCAGCTTAGGATTTGTTTATGTGTTTTTAGCCTCTGCCCAGATCTGCACGTGACCTGTCAGGAGATTTTCTTAGGTTGATTCCATTGGCATTCCTGTTTAAGCTTTTATCAATTGGGTGTTTTGAGTCTCTTTTTTGAGAAATTCTTAATTTGATTTCCTTTGGTCATTAGTTGGAGGTTTGTCTCAGTCTTTTCACAATTTTGCATCTTTTTGCTTCTGTTTTTATTTTTGATCTTTGGAACTCTCACCCAATTTTCTTGACTTGCACTTGATTGGTTCTTAGATTACATTAGAATCATCTTGTGTTTGAGAATTCTCTTGCATAGATCACATTTGCATAATTAGAATTCCTGTTTTTAGAATATGAATGAAAAATGTGCATAGATTACATTTGCATACTTTTCAAGTGAATTGTGCATAGATTACGATTACATAGTTTACATTCTAAAAAATCAATTATAGATTTAGATCAGCTATCTTTGATTTGAATTTACATATTTTTATGCTTGTTTTTAACACACAAAAATAAAAATAAAAATAAATGTTTTGGAATTGATTTGCATCAATTTTTCTTGATGAAATTAGTGCATTAGAGAATTTGTTATATTTTTTCTTAGTGATCAATTTTTTTCATTATTGGAAGTGAATGGAAACTCTCTCCTTACTTTAGTTAGGATTCATCGAATTGAAAAAGATTACATTATCATATTCGATTGCATTCAGTTTTGGGTCGGGTCATAACACCATTGGTTTCATATCCATTTACCCTTTTGAGTAATAACAGCATAAATAACACAGCGCTTAATTAAAATTCATCTAGTAATTTTTACATTTTTAGGGCTCTTTCCACCAATCTAGCTTAGGCTAGTGTCTTGGAATAGGTTTTAGTTAACTCTCCAAGAGAGTAAAACAAACAAGTAGTTGTATCATGTGGTAGGAGATAAATTCCAATTGTTAAAACTATGCTCTGGGAAAGCTCCTCTTAAACGAGAAGCACGAGATCGTGTCTGAACCAGTGTGGGAATCAATCCTTCCTCATTTGGAACGACGCCAGATATTCACATATTAAAAACAGTAAACCTCGGATTAACCATTGTCGAGGAGCCTGGGGTCACTTGTTGGTAAACCTTGGATTATGTCAAGGAGCCTTCAAGGGGATTGAGCTTGCTACTCTGCCCTTGCGTGCGTATCAGATCGTAGACTATTCCCCCAGGTATATTTGTTTTTGTTGGTGACCATAGTGACCATATTCTATAGGGTTTTTCCTAAGGTGACGGTGGAGGGAAGATCCCACTGTACCTCGAGAAGACATCGACTAGACTCACTTGGATTTTCTGGGGGGTTCTCTTCACTCGAGACGGTTTAGTGGAGAAACTTGTGCCAGTCTATTCATTAAGCAGGTTGTCGGGGTAATTGTTCCAACTGCCATTTCTATATTGAATTCTGCGACGTTGGATTTCATCACCAACTAGTGTTTTCGGTACGGAAAGTTACTGTTTGTATGTGGTTTGACTCCTAGATTTGATAGCGCGTGTTAATTTGTTTGTTTTTTACTTTTAGAGACCATAGGTGTGATTTGTGAATTTTAATTGTTAGGTGTGAATTGTGAATTGTTAATTTTAGTTTTAAATTGTTAATAAAATTCACTAAAGTTGAATATAATGGCAACTGTTCCGGAATTTACCGTCCAAGGAACCCCTCTTAACGAGGATCCTAGTACTTTTCCTTTCTTTGGAAATGGTGGTCCTCCTTATATGGCTACTTTGTCATTACCTGGATTTACAATAGGTTTACCGATATGGTTATTTTCAACTTCGTTGGCCCCAAATACTCCAATTGTTCCACCTCAACAGAATGCTTCACCTCAACAGAGTTCACCATCTCAACATCACCAACCTTTTGTTGACCCTTTACCTTCTTCGCCTAATTTTTCTTCCTCCATTTCTTCCTCTTCGCTTGGTAAAATCCTTGACGCTAGTAACCAGGTGGCTAAGAAGAAGAAGAAAGGGAAGAAGAAGAAGAAGAAGAAGCAAGATAAGAAAGAGGTCAACCAATCAACCATGATTGTAAGTGTTAGTTGTGTTGAGGAAAATTCCAACATGCATCATAAACCCAAATACCCTTGCAGGCTTTGTAAGGGTGACCACTTCCTTATCAATTGTCCTGGTATTCCAAAGGTCTTGGAAGTATGGTCAGAAAAATTTCATCAACTGTCCATTGATACATCAACCAGTGATAGTCAGGTTCCTGGGAAAAAGGGTAAAGTTAGGTTTCCTTGTAAGTTATGCAAAGGGAGTCATCAAACTCACATTTTCCCTCACATAGATGAAGCCTCAAAATTGTTGGAAAACCTTACTGTTCCACAGCAAGAATTTCCAACTGGTTACCGTAAACGTTCTCCCAACCTACCGTCAACTGACGGAGTGATTGATCTAATTTCAAGTATAGTTGATCACACTCTTCCATTGGAGAGTGAAACTCATGTCACTCAGGTTGATGATCCATTAGTTGATCAAGTGGTCGATTCAATTTCACATTCGATCGATCCCAATTTCCCTTTAGAGAGTGAACTTCATACCGCTCAGGTTCTTTTTGTTACATCAAATTCCTCTATGCCGGGGGACATTTCACCTATTTCTACAAAACCCCCTCCAAGTACTAAGGTCTTTTCCTTTGATTGGAACATAATGACAGAAAATCGTCTTCCTTCCTCCATCCCTTTCCAAATCATTGTCAAGGCTGGTGGTAGGGACATGCATCGCACACAGGTAGATGAAGGTGCTTCTGTTAGTATTTTATCCTCAACTGCTTGGAAAGCTTTGGGTTCCCCTCAGCTTGTGCCTATTACGCAGAATCTGAAAGCTTTTAACAGAACCATTAGTGAACCTTTAGGGATCCTTCCTAAGTTTTCTATTACCTTGGAAGGTAAAACTGTCTGTATTGATCTTATGGTAGTTCGAGGTACCTTGGATTTCAATTTACTCCTTGGGTGAGACTATGTTTATGCAATGAAAGCTGTCATATCGACACTCTTTCGCATGATGTCTTTCCCTCACAATGGAAATATTGTGACTGTAGACCAGATTTCGTTCCCTAGTCTTGTTTCAACTCCCAGTAATATGACAGCCCTAAATGTTCCTGATTCTAATGTGGTATCTACCCCGCCACGGGTTAATTATGTGGCAACTAGCAATGTGCATAACCTTACCGATGTAAGTGAGCCTCTCACTATTTTCTCATCTTCCTTTGATTTAGATCTAGTAATTGACATGGAAAACTCTATGGGATTATTTGAACGCGAAGTTCTATTCCCTTTTGAGTCCCTTGACATGTGTTCCTTCCAGAGAACTATTCTTTCCTCTGATGAAGAACCTCTTGGAAGCCATGATAAAGGTGTGTCCATTGACATGTATTTCTTCCAGTTGGAAGCCATGATCAGTTGGTCACGAGGATAGTTTTTTCATGTATCAACCTCGTTAAAAAATGAAACAGGCTGTCGCGAGGATAATTTTTTCCTGTATCAACCTCATTAAAAAATGAAACAGGCTGTCGTGAGGATAGTTTTTTTTCCTTTGTCAACCTCACTAAAAAATGAAACAAGGAGCCATGAGCATAGTTCCTTGTCTTGTGTCAAGCTCCTTAAAAAATGAAACAAGGAATCATAGGTTATATAGGTAGATTGTAGAGAGTAGTCATGAGGATAGTTCCTTGTCTTGTGTCAAGCTCGTTAAAAAATGAATCAAGGATTTTTGAGCATAGTTCCTTGTCTTGTGTCGAGCTTGTTAAAAAATGAATCAAGGATTTTAGAGCATAGTTCCTTGTCTTGTGTCAAGCTCGTTAAAAAATGAATCAAGGTTTCTAGAGTATAGTTCCTTGTTAGGTAGATTGTAGAGAGTAGTTATGAGCATAGTTCCTTATCTTGTGTCAAGCTCGTTTAAAATATGAAACAAGGGTTTCGAGGATAGTTCCTTGTCTTGTGTCAACCTTGTTAAAAAATGAAACAACTCCCACGAGTCTTTCCAATATTTCGAAAGTAAACCTTCATTTCATCCACCTGGTTGAATGCAATGAAGCTTGGGGGGCATGTACCTTGATTTGTGTCATTATGCTGG
>APFE030643186.1:546176-585576 GCA_000404065.3 Pinus taeda
CGTCCTCGATCATAGGTTGAAAAACACCTTATGATCAGCAAAAATGATAGGTACAAAAAGAAAAATGTCATGTGAGACAACAATAAGCGATCATCCCATCACTGGTGATGATCTCGATACGAAACCACTGCACGGGCCACCTTACAAAGGAACCTCCTAAAAGGTCCGGGGACTCCAATCACATAGTGCTGAAGTCGACGAGGAATGTCGTCTATGCTAGTCTCGGGAATGTCCCCTGTCAAGCGCTCTAGGTGACTCTCCAACTCGGCCAAGGTCTCTGCTGATTCGAGCTGTGGGGTTGGAGCTAGTGCAACTGGTTGTTTTCTCTCGAAAGGCCGGAGAGCGGCTGGTTGCTGTGGGCCCACATCTGCATTTTAAAATTATTACTATCAGTTTTGAGACGATATAAAAATAAATAAAAAAATTAACATTAGGAAAGTGTTGAAAATGATCACCTGAGTCGTCCCACTGCTCTTCTTGAGGAAGAGCCATGTCTGGGTCTCCACGAAAGTCAACCCAAGCATAAGGAAAATCCTGGATATAAAAAACCTGGTTCTCCAACCATTGGAAATACTCAGGTTTGAACCGAACGACCTCGGTCCCCTCGTCAGGATGACGGGCCATGATTGCGACCCATCGCATCAGTTTGGGCTCTCGGGGAAGCCCAGCTCCAACTGTAAGGTGCTGCGGGATAAGCATAGGAATCCTCTCCAGGCCAAAGCTCACGACTAAAGCTCCATAACCAAAAGTCTTCAGTCGTCTGTTCTTGGCCCTGGTCAATTGGCCCTTCACATTGGCCAACACAGCATCGCACCAGTTGAAGATGGTGCCCTGAAAGAAATCAACTGCCATACGCATCTGGGATCCGGTGGCAACATGTAATGCGGCAGCTCCGCAAAGTCTAGTAACAGTGAATGCATCACCATGAGCTCAGGACGGGATATGGTCTTTATGTCTATCCCTTTGTCTCTAGTCTGGCGGTTGCAGTACTCTAACCGGAGACTATCGACAGACTGGCCACCTACCCTAGTCTTGAACAGAGTCAAGTCAACACCTCTCTTAGGCAAACCAATCAAAAAATATATATCCGCTGGCTCGATCTCGAGCTGGTGGCTGCCAATAAAGAAGCAATGATCCTGGACACTCCATCTGTCAACCATCCACTGCAAGAAATCCACCTGAGCCCTCATGCCAGGAATGGCCCAGTATTTGTATAAGCCGCATGCCCTCAAAGCATCAAGCGAAGGTTGATCCTCGTGCTCTCATTTGCGCCAATCTAGCATGGTGTACCACCTACATAAGGCAAAAATATCATTTAGAAAGCTAGAATAATTTTTCTTTGGTCCATTTTTGAGAATTTTTGGTTTAAAAACCCTCACGGCAGGGCCCTCACCCTTCATGTTGGACACAGTGCGTGGGACCGCACTTTGTCCACATGGAAGGTGCGAACCCTGAGCTTTTTCCCAATGGAGAAAAAGTCGGGGTCTGCAGGTTCGCAGTGGTGAACCTGCGTACCCCGAGCGTGGGTTTTTTGCCTAAAACCCTCCTAAAAAACGAAATGAAAGACTAAATTGAAAAATTAAACGGTTAAAAAACAAGAGAAGGATGATGTGGATTACCTGGAGAAGACGGCGTCCGATTCCGACGGTTAGATTTTCCGCAATCTTCACGGGAAGTTTTCAGAGCAAAAGCACTATTTTCTCACCCAAATCACAAATGGTAAAAATGAATGATAAGAGCCCCTTTTTATAATTTTTTTGGGTAAATAAATGCAAATTTGTTTATGTTTCACTTTAAAAAGGTATTTTTGCGACATTTTTATCCCTTTCAAGAAGGTATGAGTAATGTTTGTGTTTTTGTGCAAGATAACAGGATTATTCAAGCGAAATCTATCATTTTCAGCTAGAGTCACCTTTAAGCCCTTTTCTGACTCCTAAAACATGAAAAGATTCCCGAGTTTTTCTTTTAAGCTCGTTAAAATGAAATTAAAAGATGGTCGATTTACAGCTCTTTTTTGACCGTAAAAACATAAAAAGATCGTCGGATTTTTGTCGTTTTGAATTCGATATTGGTTATAAAACGACATGTCCTTGGTTGCTTTTTTACTTTTTCGGATCAAAGACACTAATAACGAAAAGTACTCCTTGGTCGTAAAAGATCAAGCGGTTCTCTCAAGTATTATTTTATACTTTTTTGGGCTTGGGAGACACAAATTTACGAAAAATTCAAACCATGGAGTCTTCTTAAGTTTTTTCAGACTCTCTAAAAATGAAAAACGCCGAGTTTCTCCTATACTAGACTCGCTAAATTTCGACAGTAAAGGGCCTGTTCAATTACAAACAGGAATGGACCACTCCTTCTTAGGGTTTTCATTTAAACTAAGTTGGACTCGCCCGAAGGGTGAGCTTATAATCAATCATATGTTATCCTCCTCAAGCTTGTAAAAAATAAAGAGGTACTTGCTAGAAATGGTGGGGAAAAGAGAGAAAAGTGAGTCTGTTTGTCATACTTTATAACCACTCTTGAACACGACACTTTCATTCACCTGGGTTGGGAAATCCTTTACCTACCAGTTGATCAAACCATATTGAAAGTCTTCAGCCGGTTTCTGGGTAGTCACTTTGGGTCAATCATCACCAAACCATCTGTCGTGTCGTTATGTGTTCAAGAGGTCAGTGCAAATAAGCCATTCATCTGCAAAATGTCTGTCATCCATCTTGACCATCCCTGAGTCAGTCCTTGCAACTAAATTTCTTCAACTTGATCTATGATTTCGTGTTGTGGGTTTGCCTACGACGGATCGCTTTCTATCGAATTCGACTCATTATCTAGAAAGATGATCTAGGAATCGTCAGTACCTTGAGATCTGCATGCCTCAATGACAGGTTTCTCGCCTTTGACAACAGTTTACATCATTGACTTTCGATCAAAGGATTCCATGACATGTTCGACATCAACACATCTTATCACATTTCATGGATTGTGCTGAGTACTTTGAGAGCCATTGTCATTATTGGTGGTTTCTTTCACGCTTGTTAACAATTTAAATCATTGACTTGTAATCAAGCAGTTTCTACCATGTTCGACTTCGACACATTCAATCGCATGGATATAATCGTACTATTTCAGGACGTAGAAATGAAGACCCTGGATCTAGTTTCCACCATCCAGGCTGCGAGGAATTTGTATTCATTATGCTATGGACTATTCATAAACAGATGGCTGCGTCCATACTGTGTCCACATGTGTCTATACTTATGATGTGTTACAAGATCATTCCTATATCAGAGTAGTAGTTAGTTTGCTAGTCAGTTTTCAGTCTCTTAGTCAGTTTTTTATCTGAGTTTGGGAATGCCTACCTCAACGATGATATGATCTCATATATATATTTTGCATTGAATGTTTTTACAGGTTCCAACTGGGCTCTCTGCAAGATGATCCTCGAAATGATAAAGTACTTCACTCTTCCTAAATGATAAATGAAATCCTCATCTACTACAGACTTCGCACTTTAGGTGGCAATCTGTTACACAAAAACATCACCTTGATTATTTGCAGTCGGTATGGGTCTATCGCCACCTATGCCAGCTTCCTAAGAAAGTCTCACACCTCAGCTCTTCAAAAAGAAGCTTTAGAAATGAGAGAAAGACATCAAAAAGCAATGTAACTCTGGTTCCGCACTTTCTCTCACTTTTTCCTGCGGGCCCGCACCTTTTGTTCAGGATATCTGCGTACTTATATGCTCTGTATGTGAAGGGGAGGGTGTGTACCCCTGTGAAAGTCAAAAGGCGCAATTTTTATCTTAAAAAACTCACTTTGGGTTAATTCTAGAGGTTTCTAGAAGGAATTTTGACGTGGATTGTTCGCTCCAAAGTGGTTCATGCATCCCTAAAGAGAAGGAGCTAATCCCTTGTTAGGAGGAGCTATCCCTTTGAAGGAGGATTCTATCCCTTTGAAGGAGGACCTAGTAATTTCCCTCCATTGCACTATAAATTGAGGCATTGGGTTAGTGGCTAGAGAGGTTAGAAGCTGAACTTTTTAGGGTAAATGCTGGTGAATCAAGACTTCCTATTTGAGCTTAAGAGGAGAGATCACATACCTTTTTGGCTTCATTGGGGAGTGAGTGAAGCTTGTCGAAGTAGAGGAGACTTCTTGTTGGACCCTGGGAGGAGCTTGTACAATGTCAAGGCAAAGGTTTTAAAGTTCTTCTCCTTTTGAATTAATACAATCAAGCTCATTTTTCTCAACAAGTATCTTATGTTATTTGTTTCATGGACTTCTTGACTTTCATGTTAAATATGTTTTATAATACTGGTTATTCAGGTGCTATTTAATCATTTGCCTTGTTTGTGTTTGCAGGTTTGCGACAAAGGAAATTACTTGGATCAAAGGAGCAAAGGCATCTCCAAGCTTGCGTTGGACATGAGGTAGGCCTTAAACACATTTGTTTGCCATTATTTATAAAGCGCATTTAGAGAAAGATAGTGTCTGGTTGGTTTGTTTGTTATTAGGTCTTCATTAGATTCTAGGAAGGTCTATCTTGCCCGCAAGATCGACTCGTTCCGCGTGACACCTATATTGTTTATGATTGTAGATCTCTAGTAAAAGCTAGCTAGTCTATTGTATTATATTTATAGGAAAACTTTACATATAGTGAGACAGACTGTCCAGGGCCAGTAGTGGCACCTTGGATAGCTTAACTTGATGCAAAAAGCTCCCTCGCAGGGGTAGTACCTACAGGACATTCCAACATTCCTCCAAAACTTGCTGAGGCAAAAGATCAAAAAGACATGACTACACCAGAGCATAGAACATCGTTGAGCTAAACATGAACGGGACGGCCCACGCAGGGGTTTCCATCAAAAACTGACTGTGAACCTTGTCCATCAAAGAACTTATAGTGGACCTTGTCCAAACGCGAGACCGTCATAAACAAGACAATATTAAAAACTGAAAATAAACAAACACAGTGACGAGCAAAACCCAAATACCCGCAGAGACCTTTAGCTTAGACCGGAGCCGAGAGAGAAAGGCATGTGTTGGTGCGTGCATCGGAGGATCAATCTTCGGGCTCTTCTTCCACGACATATCTCCAACCTTGGCCCTCAGGGACTCCTTCCCAAATGGCCCATGGATCCTTTGCGGTGGCTTGAGGTTCCGGCTCCGGGGGATGAGAAGGGGCTTGCAGGATCTCTTTCCCAGAGGTACCTGCCTCAATTGGTGGCTGCAACACAGGACTCTCCTCACCAATGCCCTCTGGAGGTGGCTCCGCCGAACCTGGTAGCTTTCCACCATCATTGCCCTCAGGAATTTTAGTGAAAATAACTGAAATATGAGCATTGATACCTGCCTTATCCTTTGAGCTTCCCAGGGTGAACACGATTGAGCCGAATGCTGGAAGCATTGGCTCTCCTTCACTTGAGCTGCCAACCTCCATGAACTGCCCGGCTTGAATTGGTGTGGCTTTTGCCCTCCTGTAGCAGTAGTAGCAGCAGCAATGATGGTGCTCATCTGCTGCAGGGGGGCGAGAGGATGAACCTTGCCCAGGTCCCCTTCTGCTCGGTTGCCGTTCTCGCAGCTTTTCCATGGACTCCCCGTTGCCTCCCTCATGTACCTTAACTGAATTGTAATAACAAACACAGTGCGAACCTTGCCACAAACCACACACAGGTGTAATAACTACCGAGCAAACTTTGCCTGAGGGAGAAATTTCCCTTCTCGCATCCAATTTACTTCGATTGCCCTTAAATTGCTGCTCCCACCTGAGGCAATTACTTGAGTTGCAGCGACGGAATGCCAAGACTGCGAATTGAGGTGGTAAAACATCCACCCGTCCAGAATTCCTCTGCGCCTGCACTGCCCCAGCTTCACCATACCAATGAGCTTGCATCGATTCACCTTCCCCTTGAAAACTTGCATCCTTCCCTTGATGAGAGCGAGCATTAACTGCGTCCTGCATCCCCATCGTTTCACCCTGATCGGCATTGAATGCCCAGAGTTCGAGCAACTGAACAATATCCTTTGGCGGCGATATCCCATTAAACTGTATTTTTAGCACGGGGCGGCACATGCTGGGCATGTGGCTCGACCCCATCTGACGTGCCAACACTTGCATCCGGGGGATGCATTCCACTAAGGTTACGACTGAGCATAAGGTTGAAATGAATGGGTGGCTAGTTGGGTATGATATGGATATGTGAAGGACCAAGGAGGAGGCATGGAATAGGAAGGATGAGCAGGGGGGCCCCAAGAAGGTATGGAGGTGACTTGGTTGAGGTTGTAGTATGCCTGAGATGTCCCTTGCATCCCCTACTGGTATAGTCTAGGTCCATGCAGCCTCCTTTGGTTTATGTAATAGATCTGTTTGACTCCTCTAGCCCCATGGTATACAACATTAAGTCTGAGCAAGGAAGGGAACTTATTTGTAGAATGATATTCTTCACAAACTAAACAAACCCCTATAGAGTTTAATGGGCATTCATTCCTAAAATGCCTCCTGGTGCATCTAGGGAAAAAAATGGCCAAATCCCTCTCTGCTTCCTCTTGTTTTCTTTTAATATGTAAGGTATCCATTTGCATGGCAAGAATTTGCAGCATCTCACTCTTGAAGTCTTCCAACATGTTTCCATTCTCACCTTTAATGGATGAATTAGAAAAAGAGGTAATACCCTTAGCATTTCTGTTTTCAGCCATTAGCTCCAGAGGAATGATTTCTTCTTCTTCTTCCCATATAGGTTCTTCAAATATGTCTTTCTATTCACCTAAGGGTTCTTTTTGATCGTAGCCACCGAAGAAGAGAGAAGGTTGGCTGTGTGAAGCAGTGGGGGTGTTAGGGAAATTTTTTTCTTGAGTTAACTCCATTCCTATGTGGCATGAAAGGAAATATTTTTGGTTGGTTTTTGTTTCTTTTTTCCCCACACTGATAGTACCTGCAAAAATGAAATTGACTATCTGAAATGAACTTGCTGAAGTGAAATTGCAGAATTTGAAAAGGATAGCAAGGAAATACAAAACTTGAAAGGAAAAGAAATGACTAGTCTACTCTTGCTGAAATGAATTTTGTAGAATTGAAAAGGAAAGCAAGGAGATGTAGAACTTAAAAGGAAAGGAAATGACTAGTCTACTCTTGCTGAAATAAACTATTAGCAGAAAGTTGCAATAAAAAATAGAAGAAAGTAGTAATCACAGAATACTTTGACACTTCCCGGAAACAACACCAAAAATATGGTGAGCACCAGTATTGCAACAATAATGTTGCAACGCCTGGGCTGCCTTCTTTACTCTTATCAACCTGGTAGTTCGTAACAAACTTGGAAGCGATGGTGCTGTATGCACAAGTACTAGTTCTTACTGTAGGCTGTCACTTGGTCAACCGATGCAAGATCACTATGAGCTCAAGCGAACTTCTATGGATTCTAGAAGAAGCTCTATATGTGATGAAAGGAGAGAAAGACTACTCTACAAATAGTACTCTAACTGCAGAAAGGGGAAAGTCTGAAATGTAAAGCAAAACTAGTAAACCCTAATTAACGAACTAATCCTAATTTTGCAGAAAGCACTATGAAAACCATGAAAGGAATGCCATTACCTACTCAAGGAAGTAAACAACATCTAACTAAGCTATTTCTAGAAGTAAATAAGAAAAAGACATCTTTTTGGATTTTTATGTGAATTTGAGATGCATATAATTTATTGTGTGTGAATGTGGCTAGGAATAGGTGGTGTTGGAGGGTGGCTTTGGGACTTGAGAGGATGTAGGATGGTTTGGATGGGTCCTAGGAGGTCTCAAGTGGCCTTTTGGAGGCTTTTCCACACTCGACCGTCAAAAGAAAGCCTACAGGAAAATCTACAGGAGGAAAAACAACGTTCTACAGGGGGCCTACATGAGGAGGCCGAGAGAAGTTTTCACTATTTTGAGGGTGTGAGAGTGGGTGGAAAAGGTGGAAGAAGGTTGGAATGAGGTTTTAGGGTTCCTAGGGTCTTCCAAGAATCACCAGGAGAGAGGAAGATGATTGGGTTTGCTCAAGGAGAGAGGAAGAAGTTCTATGGAAAATGTAGGAAACTAAGGCAGAATTGAGGTGAGGTTTGGGCGACCTGTAGGGCATGGATCAGATGGAGGATGTGGTGGCTGATAATATGGTCTACTGCAAGAAGAGATCTACTACAGGGGAACTAACAGTCAACCAATAAGATCAAACAAGTAATGAATTGAGTGCATCTAGAAAACAAAGTTTTGCATCAAACTAGTCTAAGCTATGATCTATGAAAGGAAAGGATGAGAAATACTACAAGAAAGGAAAGCATGAAATAAGACTATTGAAAATAAAGAAATGAGCATGATGAAGAAGATCTGAAGCAAAGAAAAGCTAGACTATTAACCTACTAAAAATTGCAAACACTAGAAGTCCTATGAATGAGGAAAATCTGCGTTTTTGGGGCAGCAAGAGGGTCTTTGCCTCAAATCATGGTCCCAAAGGGAGGAAGTGAGGCCAAGGAATTGTTGCTAGCCTTTTTAATCTTCTTTTTATCACTGCTTAACCTACTATAAAAAACACAAATGGAAGAAAACTACTAAATCATCAAAAGCAACCTATTATTAACCATAAAAAAAGGACATCTAACAACAACCTGAACTACAAACTGAAATACAACATAAAAATAAAATTAAAGAGGAGCTTGGCTAATTAGATTAGGCCCTAACCCAATAGCTTCAACTCTCTGAGGTAACTCCGTGCTAGCTCAAAAAATATTCCATCTTTATTATCAAAACAATAACATGATTACATGAAATTGTCTAAAAAATAATGAGCTCGAAGTTGGAGTAGAGTTTACATAAGAAAAACTTCAACAAAAATCCGACAAAACTCCAACCTTAGTGAGGCCCTAGGCCTCTCTAATTACACAAATGAAGCTACCAATAGCTTCCTTAAAATCAGGGAGGCTTGGCTTCCAAAACTCGATATAATCATCAGTTATCCTCCACTTTCTCAGCTGCCTTCTAGTGCATGATTTGGTTGCTTGTACTCCGAGCTAAATGAAGGGGAATTCAAAGTGAGGAGTAATAAATGAGGGGGATTCCATCCTGTAAGTCCTCTCCTTTTTCCACTTCGAGTTATTGCTGCTATTTGTCCACTAGATCCTTAACTTTGACTTCAAAATTCATCAATAATCTGCATTAAATACATGTTAGACCACATGCCACAATAATTAACTCAAATCACTCTATAAGCATAAATATAATTAGAAAATCATACAATAAGCTAAGCGAATGGTTGATTTGACTAGGTTAGGAGGTAAAATGAGCCCATATAATTACCCATTTATGAGGCTCATCAGTTACCAACTTGTGGAGCTTCTCTTCGAAAGTTTCTTTAATCTGTATGAGGAGCTTTGACAACTCAATGCAAGTTTGAGTGATGGCGTCCTCTAGATCCTACCTTCCCACAATGACTACATCTCTATCCTATGTTGCCATGGTAGCTTCCTCATCTAACTTCTCATTATGGCTCTTTATGTCCTTAATCATGAAGAACGCTCGCTCTTCTCAGATTTTCAATTCAGTAGATACTCCCTAGTGGAGTTCATGTAATGCCTGAGTGGGTAGCATTGCTAAGTTCAGATCTGAGTTCCTTCCATATGGTGTTGCTACCTGATTTGACATGGTAGGAAAGTGTAATGACCCTCCTAGAAAAGGAACTGTGCAGATCTCTTTGGTGACCACCAATGTTGAAGGAAATTTTGGTGTCGCACTTGTTGTTGCCACGCTCACTTGATTCTTGCTTGCCTAAACCATGATCGCTTGAATAATGCTCACTTTCACTTGTAGCTCTTTGAGGCCCCATTGAACGTGTGACAATATTGACTTGTACTGATCCTTGATGTGTCCCCACATATCCTCATTGACAGAGTGCATAGTGTCACCAATCTCATCAATATCCCCCTCAATGAGGACCATCGACTCAATGTTAGAAGTCTTGTCAGACTTTTTCTTCTTGTGCACACCACCAGTGGTGGATTTATTCCTCTTCTTTATTATGGAAGGGGGCTCAATATCTTCTATCTCCTTCAAAGGGTCTGCTCCACCCTGCTCTAGTTCGTTTGTGTCTGGCTCCTCTTCGTCTACGCACTCTAGCTCTTGTGTGGTATTCTTCCCAAGATCCATAGTGACCTTCTAAGGTACCTTCTTAGGGTATTCCTTTGGCATATATTTTGTTTTGATGGTCACTACCTGGTTTGTTTAGGCTTCCTTACTCAGGTCCAGCCACACGCTTGACTAGTTAGAGACTACGAAAAAAATATCTTGCTCTGTGACCAAGTAGGGAAGCTCATACCATATGCCCTCTGCATATTTCTTTGCCTATATATGTACATTGTGGAAATATTATTTAATGTTTGTAACTCTGTGGTATTGAGAAAATAACACCAGTAATAGCCGCGACTTCTGGTTGACCACAGTGTGTAGGTCCATCTCAAGAAACACCAAAAATTATTTATTTTCTACCACCCGACATGGATCCTTTGATGCCCATAGTGAAGCATACCTCGCAGCTTTGCACAAGTCTACGTCAACAATAGGGAACTGCAATTCGTCAGGGATTCTTCAGGTTGTCAAGGAAATCAACAGTAACAACCATGCACAATGGAACAATTTCCCATCTTCCTGGGCTTTCCGACAATCATCTAGAAACTCCTGGCAGAGGTATCCTGCCCATTTAAACTGTACCCCTTCACGGCATTGTGAAACCAACTGAATGATTAGGTCTGGATGCTCGTCGGCCCTGCACTTCCTCATAATTTTACCGGCCAGAATGGACATGGAAAAGCCAATAGTCTGATAAGAAATTGAGCAAATAACGTAGCTATGCATCTTCTTGACAACATGGAAATCCTTCTTCACTTCGTTGACAAGCTTATTTTCTTGAGATTTTCCAACAAAAGAACTAGCAGGGTCTACACCTGCACATGGAAGTGTAGTTATCCTTCTAATTAGCATAGCGTTAATTGGGATCCTCTCCCCCAGCCATAAATCTCTGTTGTGCACCAAGGTCAGCAACTGGCACACACATATTGTATTGATGTTGATGTGCCCAAAATGAGGCATAGTCAACATGTTCAACAAATCAGCGTGCTGAAGCCTAGCTGTCCATGTCATTATTCTACTCATGCTACAATGGCTTCCTCGTAATAGACCATATTTAGGTATTTTCTTGGCTCAAAATGAGGGAATTTGGCCTTGTCTGCCAAATCCCAATCCTCTATGCGTAGTTGTGGTACTTGTGCCAGAAACTTTCCTTCAAAGGGCACATCCTCAGGCAGCAAGGTGTGAAAATGGAAAATTTCATTGCATCAGGGTCATATCCTAGATCGATGAAGCCTCCAGCTTCATTGCGATATCTAATGCTTGGGCCTGAGATCCGATCTTCTGTTGAGAAAAAACAGTCTTAAATGTGGCAATAGCGAAGCTATGTACAATTCCTTATGTTGTTCATATGAAATCTAAATATTAGCTCGTCTTAGTAAACACTTCAACCTATGATCCATATCCCACATAGACTCGTTAGCTGTCTTCTTGATCTCCTTTAATTCAGTAACACATTGAGCTTCTGATGTCGGCTTTTTAAATTCTGCGTTTAGTGCTGTCTTTGTCTCAGCCAATGTAGCATTTGGATTGGTTGTACTATATTTGATATACCATGCAAGCACTTTATCCTTTAGCACTATAATCAATTGTGCTTTCTTTATGTCATTATCATTGATTTGCTATGCTTTCTGCATAGCTTCAGAAATGAACCAAAACTGATTAGGATCCTCTGATCCCTGACCCTTGAATATAGGAATTTTCATTGTGTTTGCCATACTAAAGAATAAAGGTGGAGGTGGAGGTGGCGGCATAGGTGTATGAGGTGGTGATGAAGGTGGAGATGGGGTGGATGGATGTAGAATCCAGAAGTTCCCTGTGTACCAGAACTATATAGTCACGAGAGGTCCCAACCCGTTGAAACCAGAGTCTCCTACTGGATCAAGCGTTGGTTCAAGCATCTGGTGTAATTTTTGCCAAGTATCAGGAATGTATACAAAAAAAAATTATTATCTGTTACAAAAGTTTGTGCAGTCACCAAAGCAACTATTTTGCAAGTTTTGTAAATTGGTTGGTCATGATGAAAGAGATTGCTGAAGCTATGACTTGATTTTAGAAAAAACCCCAATGTATAGGATGTAGGCTAAAACCTACATGCAGAATGATCAAGGCTCACCTACAGTTCATGAAGTATTCCAAGGATAGGGAAGAGGACAAGGAGGAGGTGTTGGAAGAGGCTGGGGCCTCATCATCTTCTACAATTGTGGAGAACTAGGACATTTTGTAAATGACTATCAGAATCCAACTCATCTCTCTTTTCAATACTGTAAGAAATTTGATCATGTTATAGAAGAATGTATTTTATTAATAGAAAATTTGCAGGGAAAGAAGAACTAACAACCCATGCAGAACATTCAAATGATGAGATCCGAGTTGCGTGAAGACAATCCTAGTGTCAATATAGTCACGCACAGTGGTATAGCCACTGGCGAAGACAATGTAGAAGGAAAATCAGATATATGGGTTTGTAGGGCCGGTGAAAAGAATATTGGATTTTACTTAAATAGAGAAAAGAAGATGTTTATGGAGGGAAGAATTTTTTTTATGGATCCAGGTGCTTCTACATCTAAATCTTAGATACGATTTGTCCCACAAAGAGAGAAATCTAAAGAAAGTAATGCAATGAATAACTCTGACCCCATAATGTTGAAATCGTTTCTACAAACATGCATGAAGTTGTTGAGGGATCAGAAGGAAGTTGAAGGAATATAATAACTAATAGGTAACTGCACTAGCAAGGAAAAACTTCTACTAGAATAATGCACAGTAAACAAGGTAAACCGAAGCAAGAAGAGGACTGGTTGGGAAATGCGGTTGAAAACACAAATTGGTGATTTTGACATGGACTAGATAATTCTATACTTAGGATCTGATTCTAATGTATTGCTGAAACAAACTTGGGAATGTATGGGGAAACCTAAATTGTAGTGGTTGCCAATCCAGCTGCACATGGAAAACCAACAAAAGATAATTGCGATGGGTCGCCTACATTGAGTGGCTATAGATATTGAAGGAGATAGCATGCTCACAGATTTTAAAGCTATTAAAATAGTAGATGTTAGTAATCCATACCCATCATTACTCAGGATTGATCGGGCTTTCGACATGAATGTTATTATTAATTTGAAGAAGAGAAGCATGGTGTTTGAAAAGAATGACCTTAGAGTGGTTGTTCTGTTGGATCCAATAGAGGGTGCGAGATACATAGAGCTAGTCTATGATGACTATGACGATGAAGAAATTGATCACATATATAATATTACTCCATGAGACAAATATTGGATTAATCCCACTTCAGATGGACTGATCAATTGGGAGAAGGATAGTTCATTCCAATCATAATCAAATGAAGAATTAGAAAACTAGAAATATCAATTACATGAGGTCTCTACACTATGATGCACTAGGCTTACAAAGTCTCTAAAATTTATATCAGTAGAGGTACGTAAATTACATTATTATAATGGGATAGATGATGTCATATTTTTCTTGACCATTTTAAAAGAGACATACCAGAGGAGCATAGGTTCTAGGCTCTAGATTTGGCTTTAAGAGCTACGCCTTTGAGATGGTGGGGAATCCACAAGAATAATATTGCTGATAGGAAGGAATATTGTAGACTAATTAGATTAAGGTTTGGCTCCACAGAAACTAAGCTCAGTGAAAAGTACACATGCAATGATGAGCCATGCAAACATCTGGCTCGATGGACTAAGGCTTGGGGTGAGGTACCTCAATCGAAGTGGGTACATATCTTTATTTATACCTTAGATGTTATACCAACAAAATGGTATTGGAGATGCATTTACGATATGGGACTACTAATTGGGATGAAATGAAGGAGAGTTTTCTGCTGACATTCAACTTTGAAGACGGGTTCAAAAGAAATGAGGGGGTGATTTAGGCAATTAAGGCAAGATTTTACGAACACCAATAGAACCTATAACTTTGATGCAGCGTGAATGGAGTGTGCAACTACAACACGTGTTGAAATGATATAATGGTACTACAAAGGAAAGCAATGAGGATCCATGAAATATCAATATTCCTGATTTAGAAGGATTGCGTGAGGTTGTAGGACCTAATGAAAAGATCCCTAATATATCACAACTGGTAAAGACAAAACAAGTAAATATTGGCTCAGAAGAAGAACCCAAATTCTCGCATATTGGTGGCTATTGGGATGGAGACATGGTAGGCAAGGTTGCTGAATTACTGCATGAATATAAGGACTTGTTTCCAACAAAGTTCTCTAAATTGAAGGGCATAGTAAGTGATTTAGGTGTAATTAAGATCATTTAAAGCCAAATGCGAAGCCAGTTAAGCATCTCCTATATCGACTGAACCCTAAATACAAGGAGAAGGTAAAAGAAGAGTTAAATAATATGCTCACGGAAAGTATAATCCGAGCCAGTGGAAGAATTAGAATGGGTCAGCTAGATGGTGGTCTAGGAAAAGAAAACAAAGGGTGATATAAGGATCTACCTAGATTTGCGGAAGTTAAATGATGCATGCGTGCATGACCCCTCTCCTATTCCTTTTACAGATGAAGTTCTAGAAAACGTTAGTGGATAGGATGCTTATTCATTCATACATGGATTTTCAAGATATCACCAACCAAAGATCACACCAGAGGATAGATACAAGACCACCTTCACTACAAAATGAGGGTCATTCTAATATATAGTTATGCCATTCAAACAGAAAAATTCTCCTGCAATATTTTCAAGGGTTGTAGTTGCAACATTCAAGGAATTTATTCACAAGTTTTTGTAGGTCTACTTAGACAATTTGATAGTATTTGGGTTGGATAAGAAACATGGTTCTAGTCTGTGCTTAATGTTGGATATGTGCAGGAAGTAAAGAAGCTACACGCAAATTTGGGTCATACAGGGTATTATAGGAAGTTAATAAATGCATATGCGTAAATCACTGTGCCAATAGGGAAGTTATTAAAGAAGGATGCTACATTTTTCTGGGATGACGATTGTTAGAAGATATTAGATGTTCTTAAGGAGAAGATGGTTACTGCGCCAATCCTAGTATTACCAGATTGGAAGAAATAGTTTCGTGTCCCCGCGTATGCATCCTGTGTAGCATTGGGAGCTATTGTAACTCAACTAGGTGAATGTGATAGTAACGATACATTTTCCTTTGCAAGTAGGAAACTATCAAAGGCAGAGATAAACTATTCGACCATAGAATGAGAAAGACTAGCCATGTTCTATGCACTACAGAAATTTAGGCATTATCTACTAGGTGCACACTTTAAAATGTATAAGGATCATTCTGCATTGAAATACAGGGTCAATAAGCCTGTGTTGGGGGGAAGATCTGTAGATGATTGGTCCTCTTCTAGGAGTATTATTTTGAAGTGATAGTTAAGCTAGAGAGGTTAAGTGCTGGACTTGATCACCTCTCTAGGATCAATAATGACAAAGAACCCACTAACATTAATGAGGGGTTACATGATGTGAAGCTCTTCACTATTAGAGTTGTTGATGAACATTTTATGGATATTCTTTATTTTTTGTCTACTGACGCAAATCCTAAAGGATACACAATTCAACAAAAGAAAGAACTAGTGGTAAGGGCTACAAAATTTTAAGTCATTGTAGGATACTTATATAAGATGGGACTTAATGAAGTTTTATGCCGATATGTACTTGAGTGTGAACGACACAGTTTTATGGCTGAAGCACATATTGGTGTTGCAGGAGGACACTATGCAGGTAAGGAAACTCTGTAGAAGATTCTACGAGCAAGATTGTGGTGGTCTACAGTGCATAAAGATTCTAAGGAATATTGCAGTGCATGCAATGTGTATCAGAGGACTAGAAGACCATTGCAAAGAGATGAGTTACCCTTAAACCCATAGGTCACACTGCAAGAATTTGATAAATGGGCAATTGACTTCGTTGGACTACTTAATCCACTAGGGAAAAAGACAGTGCACATTATATTATCACTGTGAAAAATTACTTGACCAGATAGGCCGAGGTACAACCTGTGAAGGATTACAATGCAAAAAATGCTGCAAATTTTATATTTGAATACATTTTTTCACAATTTTAATTCTAAAAAAATCCTAGTGACTGACTGAGGTTTGCATTTATTGAATGACACAATGAAGGCATTGATAGAAGAGTTCCAGATGCACCATCAAAAGAGTACGTCGTATCATCCCCAAGTGAATGGCATTGTTGAAGCTTTTAACAAAAAATGGAAAATGCCTTAACAAAGATCTAAAATGTTAATAGAAATGACTTGGATGTGCACATACTAGCAATTTTATGTGCATATAGGACCACTTGTAAGAAATTGTCTAGGAAAAAACCATTTAGACTATTATATGGACAAAAATTAGTGATGTCAATGGAGTATATAGTGGCTAGATAAAGGATCACAATAGTAACTGGGATGGCAAATCACGACTTCATGGAGGAACGTTTAGTGCAGTTGCTTGCGTTGGAGGAGGATCGTTTTTTGGCTAGTTTTCATCAATAGGTGCAAAAAGCTAAGGAAAAGGCATGGCATGATTTCCACATTAAGCAACACACTTTTCAGAATGGATATTTGATCCTAATGTATGATAGTATGTTCACAAAGTTTCTGAGGAAAATTCAGATGCATTGGATTCTAGGACCCTATGAAATCAAGGATATTTTAGATGGTGGCATAGTTCAAGTTGCGAAGCTGAATGGGGAGTTGTTTCCTAAAAGAATAATTTAAGCAGATTGAAGGTATACATGGAAAATCCTATTCCTACAAGGTTGTGATGACTATATGACAACATGAAAGTCTTAGTGCTTTAGGTAGCTAAAAGAAAGCACACGACTATAAATTAATTTTCCGAGTAATGGTTCCGTCAAAGGAGGGATGCACGAGGTTTAGGGAGATGGAGTAGGTGAAAAAGACAAGGCAAAATCAACTGCTATCCCTTTGACAGGGAACCACATCCAGATGAGGCAATCGAGATTGGAGCACATGGACCAGGAAAAGGAAGAAGAAACGCCATATCGGCACAAGAAGACGAAGAGATAACTGAATAATAATGATATGGTGAATCCTTCAGGATCCTTTGATCCCGAGGGATCACTACCTTAAGAATATTTGTATCTTTGGTATTTCCGCCTAGCCACCATAAAAAGGGATAGTGTTGCTAGCCTAAGAGGCAGATTATTATTGTTTTATAGAGTTTTCTATTGCAAACTGAACTTTGATCATCGACTCTCTTTAAAAAGTGATTACTGTAACTATGTTTTCATGATTAATGCATAAAATTTGTTGCTGTTCCATCTTTGATTCTGGAGTAACTGCAACAGTGCGTCCCTGGTGGCTAAGGGCCCGACCCTAGTGGATCACTTGCTTCTTGCATCATTATTTTTCATTTACAAGTCATTTTTGGTTTGGTTTTCTTTCCTTGCTTCATTCAGTAATATACTGTTCCTTAACATTTCATTTATCGGCTCTGTTATATTTAATTCATATTTGAATAGTAAGATTATCATTTGCAACTGAAATGTTATGTTGTTCATTCTGAAATCATATCGCATTGCTGTTCATTTACAGATTGACATTATTGTGTAACTTGTTGTTCATTTACAGATTGACATTACTGTTCGTTTACAGAGTAACATTGTTGTTCATTTACAGATTGGTATTGTTGTTCATTTAGCTACAGTTTACCTCTAATTGTGATTGTTTTTCATTCGGATTATCGTCCCATTGCAATTGCAATTGTTGTTCCCTTATAACTGTGGTTAATATTTATTATGCTAAACTCAGATTACTGATTCCATTATTCTAGATTCGGTGTGTGTTAACATGTGATTTGGTTCGCTGTGGGTTTATATTTGATTTAGTTCGCTATTCACTATTTGGTAGACTTATTTAAGCTTGCCATTCCATTCTTGGTTCGCTGTTCAATTCATTTACTAGTTAAACATTGCTTCTCAAACTCTTTAGATTATGATTGCTACTTAATTCCTTCCTGTAAGTTAAGCCTTGTTGTTCGATCCTTTCAATAGATTAATTGTTGTTCCTTTTCTGTTAATTGAATTGTCATTTTAAGTAATTTCTTTGGCATGAATAGAACGATCTGCAACTATAGCAAACATTGACTATTATTGTCTAGTTTCCAGATTGGAGATCTTCTCTTTGATTGGTTTTCATTTGCATTAGTTTACAAAGGAAATAGTTATCATTACTGCATCCTTGACTGATGAGTGTTGTAGTTTCTTAAGGGAATGGTTTATTTATAAATCATTTCAGTTTCTTGCCATTAAATTTAGAGTTTGTTTCGAGCATTTATTTACTTTTGTAAAAGCACCATACTACTAGCATTACTCTTGACAAGTGACCACCTCAGACTGAGTACATTCTTGAGATAACAAATCGTACCTAGATTGATAATTAATGTAGGGTAAATAGAGGTTAAAAAGACCCTTTTTACTGCTCAACATTTTGGCACAGTTGCTGGGGAAGAGTGTAGTCATTTGTTTCATTTGAAGAGAGAGTAGTGTAAGTACCTTCTAGAAGAGAATTGGGTTTTAAAAATGGAAGGTAAGAACCTGCGTACGAAGCATGTAACAACCTTGCCTCCCTGCCCGCTTTCCTGCAGATTTGTTGTTATTTTGGGTTGAAATAAACATTTTATTTGTGTACATGACTAAGTAGAAAAAGCCCAAAAATAATATTAAACCACTACCCAAACCTGATAAAGCTAAGGGGCTGGTGACCCTTGGCCGATTGACCTTTATAGACGAAATCCTTAAAAAGGTCGAATCTCAGCCTTTAGTGGGACCTAGAAGAACTACTTCTATACAACCTACTAGTTCCCTTCAAGCCATAGGATCACCATTTGTAGCCTTTGCTGAGGTGCATAGACAAACAGAGGAGCAAGATTTTCAAGAAATTGAGAATTCTAGCCCAAAATAATTGCAAGAAGGGAAGCTTAGTAATCTCTATGAAGGGAGAGAAGAAATAGGGGAAACTAAAGAACCATGTTCTCCTCTTGGAATAATTCAGCCATTAAGTAGCCCAGATAGGGGAAGTGCTGTAAAAATCATCCAGAACGAAGTTGAAGAATCTCAAGAGCTAAAATCCCCCCAAACATTAGTTCAACAAGGAACTCTCATCATCGTAGACAAAGGAAGTTCTGTTAAGCCATTCCCATTAAGGCCATTCCCGCTTCTTCTAGCCAGTATGAAGATTTTTATGCCCAACCGGAGAACCCACAGTATGAAGATTTTTATGCCAATAACTAGAGAACCCACAGTATGAAGATTTTTATGCCATAGCCGGAGAACCCACATTATGAAGATTTTTATGCCAAACCGGAGAACCCACAGTAAGAAGATTTTGCTAACATCAATGATTTATGTATCAGGAGCTCACGAGGCAGCACAAGGCTAAAACCAGTGGAACATGACAGGTTTACAAGGGACAACAAGATCTCTGGAGAAGGAGTAACTCATGTAGAAATCAGAAATTTACTAGAGAATTTCAAAACTAATATATTGGGGACTCTGACAATGCAGCTCGATATTATGCAAGAAAAACAAAAACAAGTGGAAGAAGAGCAGAATATAGCAATATTCTGCCCCAGATGCAAAAAGAAACACAACCACAAAGAATGCCCATTAGATGCACTTCAAGTCTGCGCTAGCTGTACAAAAGACCACTCTACAGAGAACTGCCCCTTACTTCATGGTTTAAAAGTACTATACAAAGAAGCAGAAGAAGAACCAGAACTAGTGTACCTATTTAAACAACACCGTCAATAGCAGCCACGACAATTAGGTATGTTCTCTGATCCATGTTCTTCTTTCCAGCCTCCGCAATATCATGTTCAACAATATAATAAAATATGGTAAAATCAACCTCCCTTCTCAAACTGGTCACAACAACCATTTCCTTCATCATCACCATGGCTGAATCAAGCAAGCCAATCTAATTGGCCAAATTTTCCCTACACTCCACCATATTGGAAAAATAATGCATATCCAACACAATGGTCCCCTCCCACTTCCAAGAGTCAAGCCTAGCAGACAAACTGGACAAGATCGATGAATCAACCAGTAGGAACCATTCCACTCCCTCAACCTACACTGCCAGGACTATCACAAAACCCCCAGTCCAACTTAAGATCGCAACTCCCAGTCCAACCCAACCCGAACCCAAATAACAGATTGGTTCAATCCGTTCAAATAATTAAAACACTAGAATTAGAAACCGATCTAAGGGAGTGCAACGATCTTCAATTAAGGTCTGGCTGCATTATAGAAACCGAGGGAGATAAAAATGTTCAATTTGAAAATCAGTTACCTGTAGAACAACCATTACAAGAAGAAGATGTGGTCAGACAACAGAGTCATGAACAAGCAAACACATCTTCTCCTCCATTCCCAGAACGATTAATCATACCACGCCCTATAGAAAATCTTGACTTTGATATTCTGGGAGAACTAAAGAATTTGTACATAAAAATCCCACTCCTCCGAGCTATCCAAGATATCCCAATATATGCAAAGACCAGCAAAGAGATATGTATAAAAAAACCAAGGAGGAGAATAATAAATAACCCAACAGTCCAAGTAGTTGGCACCCTATCTGATATGTTATCAGGAAGAGAAGTACCTGTCAAATATGAAGATCCAGGAAAACCAATAGTGACAATGCAAATCAATGGACAAACCTTCTCAAACTCCTTAGTTGATTTAGGGGCTACAATTAATATTTTAACGACCACCACTTGTAAAAAAAGGGGCATTACATCAGTAGAACCAACCTCCACCTTATTAAAACTAGCTGACCGATTCGTGGTTAGTACAGAAGGTACACTACATGATGTCATGGTATCTGTTGATTCCTGGGAATATCCTACCAACTTTCTAATAATAAACCCTAAAAACCGACTCGATGGACATCCGTTAATTCTTGGAAGACCTTGGCTTGCGACTATTGATGCTTACATTGGCTGCTGACAAGGCAGTCTGACCATAACTAGAAGGAGTAATATCAAGAATCTATCCCTATACCCTCCAACCCAGCCAAGTGTAACAATAATAAAAACTAACAAACATCTTGTATCATACCTCACAGAAAACATTAGATCCCCATTAACCATAGAATATGCCCTCTATTTTAAAAATAAAACAGAGGATGATGTTATTAATAACTTCATTAACCAGGCTGAATCTAGATCCCACATACAATGTCACATGATAGAGGAAGCATTTGACAATGAACTAGAAGAATATCCTCTCAAAGACACTCATGATCAAACAATACCCACTACTTTTGTTTCAAACAAAAAAACTATAGAGATTGAGCTAGGGAAAACCTTGAACGCCAATAATAGCCTGACTCCTGAACAAGAATAGAAGCTAGTCCAACTATTGAGAAAATACAAGGAAGCTTTTGCATGGGATTATCTGGACATGAAGGGAATCAATCCCCAGCTATGGACACACCACATTTATACAGAAAAGGATGTGAGACCTATTCGCCAACTCTAATGGAGACTAAACCCTCACCCAAAAGATATTGTGAAAGCTGAATTACAAACACTTTTGGATGTAAACTTTATTTATCCGATCTCCGATAGCAAGTGGGTCTCTCCACTAGTAGTGGTGCCAAAGAAGAATGGAAAGTGGAGGATCTGTGTATATTATAGAGAATTAAACAAAGCAACCCAGAAATACCACTTTCCCCTTCCATTCATTGATCAGGTATTAGATACATTAGCAGGAAAGAAATTCTTTTCTTTCTTGGATGGCTTTAATGGGTACAATCAGGTTCAGATTGCTCCTGAAGACCAGGACAAAACTATTTTTACCTGTCCTTGGGGAATGTTTGCCTACAGAGTCCTACCCTTTGGCCTATGCAATGCCCCTGCCACATTTCAAAGGGCCATCCTTAGCATCTTTTCAGATCTAATAAATGAAGGGCTCGAAGTATACATGGATGATTTCACACCATACAAAGATGATTTCGACCCATCACTAGACACATTAGAAAAGGTGTTGCAACGATGTATTGCCACTAGGCTCTGTTTGAGGCATGAAAAGTGCTATATGATTATGATTGAAGGACTCATCCTAGGTCATTATATCTTAGGGGCTGGAATACAGGTAGATTCGGCCAAAATTCAAATAATTTTGCTAATACCTACTCCTACCACACAGACAAAGGTACGTAGTTTTCTTAGATTTTCTGGTAATTATAGGAGATTTATAGAACATTTTTCTCAAAAAGTTGCGCCTCTATACACATTAACAGGGAATGTTGATTTTATTTGGAAAGATAAATACGATCATGATTTTGAGGATCTGAAAAATCTTATGTCAACAGCCCCAGTGCTCAAAGGCCCAAATTAGGACCTGCCATTTCAATTTTCATCAAATGCTTTAAACACAGCTACTGGAGCAGTCCTTGGGCAGGAAGAAGACAAAAAACCATATGCAATCTACTATAATAGCAAGCATTTGTCTCCTGCTGAGCTAAATTACACTGTTATTGAAAAAGAATTTTTAGCTATAATACATTCTGTAAATAAATTTAGGCATATATCACTGGATATCTTGTTGTTTTATATACAGATCACTCAACCATAAAATATTTAGCAAATAAACCAATTAGAAACGGTAGAGTAACAAGATGGTTGATCTTATTGTAGGAATTTGACATCACAATAAAAAATAGACCTGGGAAAGAGAATCCTATAGTTGATTTTATCTCACGAATGCCGAAGCCAGTGGATGCAACAACAGTCAAAGATCAATTTCCAGATGAACATTTATTTGCTATTACTGTCAAGATGCCTTGGTATGCTGATGTTGCAAATTATTTAATAGTAGGCAAATTACGAAAGCATATGACCCCCAATGAACGAAAACAAATTTTGCAATGTAGTACCCGATTTTCTTGGATTGGGGGCTACCTATTTCATATAGGGGCAGATATGCACATCAGAAGATGTTTCCGTGAAGATGAGATATTGACATTCTGAAAGCCTGTCACTATGGACCATGTTGCAAACATTTCGCAGATCAAAGAACTAGTCACAAAGTTCTACAAACAGGGTATTACTGGCCCACAATCTTCAAAGACGTGAAGATATTTGTTCAAACCTGTGACAGTTGCCAAAGAGCAGGACGCCCTGGACAGTCCCACGAAATGGCTTTGAACCCACAGCTAGTAATTGAACCATTTGTGTGTTGGGTGCTTGATTTTGTTGGTCTTATCAACCCATCATCAAATCAAAAAACATATATTCTGGTAGCAACTTAGTATGTGACCAAATGGGTTGAAGCAGAGGCACTTCCAAGAACTACAAAGGACTCTTTCATTCATTTCCTGTTCAAAATATTTGTGCGATATGGCCTCCCAAGAGACATAATCATGGATGGAGGACCAAAATTTGCAGGTAATAAAATTGCTACAACAATAGAAAACTATCACATTCAGCACAATATTACCACTCCGTATCACCCACAGGCAAATGGCCAAGTAGAGAGCACTAATAAAGTCATAGAGGCAATATTAACAAAAATGATTCTGTCACATAGATGCGATTAGGCTACAATATTGCTGAAAGCCTTGTGGGCATACTAAACAATGTGGAGAAACACCACCGGTTACTCACCATATTAGCTAGTATTTGGAAAGGAACCCATCTTTCCATTGGAGTTCGAAATACAAACACTAAGAACAACACAGGAAGTCGGTCTAGATTTAAATGAGGCCCAGACTAATATACTACAATAAATCAATGAGCTAGATGAAATTAGGCTCTCGACTCTTCAACATACTACATTAATCCAACAATAGAGAGAAAAATGGCACGACACCCTGATTAGAAAGAAAATCTTCCACGAAGGAGATTGGGCACTCCTATACGATTTCAGGTTTCAGGATTTTCCGGGGAAACTTCAGACCCGCTGGCTTGGACTGTATGAAATCCAGAAAGTACATGAAAATGACACCATTACCTTGAATACTATTGACGGATCTAGACATACCTTTAAAGCAAATGGCCACCGAGTGCGATTGTACCATAAACCGCTTACTCACGAATCCTTCTACCAGCAACTCTGGGATGATTCTGACATGTAGATTCTGGGTGAGGAAGAGAATTATTCCTTGCCTTTGGTTCACTAAGTAATTTGATTGCTTTTAAATTTCGTACATAAATTTTTCTGTTCTATCTATGTAAATTACTTTCTGTACAAATTTCTGCATTTCTGCAATTTTTTTACGTTTTGCTGTTCCTTTTCGAAGGAACAACACTTTTGCATTTTGTTGTTCCTTTCCGAAGGAACAACATTTTTGTTGTTTTGCTGTTACTTTTCGAAGGAACAACGCTTTTGCATTTTGCTGTTCCTTTCTGAAGGAACAACATTTTTTCCATTTTGTTGTTCCTTTCTGAAGGAACAACACTTTCACATTTTGTTGTTCCTTTCTGAAGGAACAACACTTTCACGTTTTGCTGTTCCTTTTTGAAGGAACAACACTTCCGGATTTTTGCTGTTCCTTTCCAAAGGAACAACACTTTCACGTTTTACTGTTCCTTTCTGAAGGAACAACACATTTGCATTTTCGCTGTTCCTTTTTGAAGGAACAACACTTTCGTTTTCTGATGTTCGTTTCCGAAGCAACAACACTTTCATTTTTCTATTGTTCCTTTCCTAAGGAACAATACTTTCATTTTTCATTGTTCCTTTCGAAGGAACAACACTTTCATTTTTTTACTGTTCCTTTCCAAAGAAACAACATTTTCATTTTCTGCTGTTCCTTTTCGAAGGAACAACACGTTTTTTTTTTTGCTGTTCCTTTTTGAAGAAACAACACTTTCGTTTCCTGCTATTACTTTTCGAAGGAACAACACTTTCGTTTTTCTGTTGTTCCTTTCCAAAGGAACAACACTTTCATTTTTCTACTGTTCCTTTTCGAAAGAACAACACTTTCGTCTTTTTGCTGTTCCTTTCTGAAGGAACAACACTTTCTTTTTTGCTATTCCTTTCCAAAAGAACAACATTTTCACATTTTTTTGCTTGCGCTTGCTTTATTTGCTGCTCCATCTAAAAGAAAAGCACTTTTTGAGTGCATTTTTCTTCTTTTTGTGTGTATGTGTGTTTCACCATTTAGAGGATTTTTGTGAGTGATGGTCATTTAAGGCACAACGATACATTTATGCAAGAATACAAAAACTAGAGGATACTAAAATGAGAAAATTAAAGAAAAATCGTTATCTTTAAAGAAATTGCTTTGAATTAATAAGATAAAAGAGGAAAGGACACAACTATTTACATCACTTTGCTGTCTTTATTTTCACTAATACCAATGTGATTGATTATTTTTATCATTATGGTTCTTTCTAAATCCCCATAATTCTCTTTGATCATTATTATTGAATAAGAATAAGGGCATATTTTTCTCCATTGAGATGTTTAAACTTTTTCCACCATCCCTACTCTTAAGGAGTGCTGAGCCACCCTCTATATATAAATATGAAAGTGCTATATAAAAAAAGAATAAAAAGAAAAGATACATATCTATATTATTACTAACATGATTTGTCAGATGAAGGATAGGGGGTCTCATCAAGAGCCAGCCTACCATGATCATAAGGAAGAAAGTGAAGTGGCATTCTTACTATGGCCACCACACTAGTGATATGATCCAAGAGGCACATCAAAAAAATAAAAAGTCCTTTAATAGGAGGTCTCATCACGAGCCGACCTATCCACCTTTCACTCCTTCCTAGTGAATGGCATTGTGATTCATCCGGTTACCAAGTCAACACAATGGCCTCCATTTTGACATCGCACAACACTTTCCTAGGCATACACAATGGATTATAGTTCCAAGGGTGAAATAAGCAACTCTGTCAAGGTTATGGACATTTGTGGGAAACATAGCTCTGTTGATAATATTAAAGTCATAATTCTCATACACCAATGGTCATTATAAATCCTTCTTCTTATAGCTTTATAGTGATTTCAAATGAGATTATGTCATATAACCCTTTTGAACCTTTGATACATGAAAATCATTTAAAAAATTAATCATGATGGTTAAAGTGGATAATGACTACATAAGAACTTTTATTCACATAAGCTGTCCTATCCTCTATTTTTCACATCATATCATGACATTTCCATATTTATTAGCAATTTCCATCATACGCCTTGATTTCGATAATCCACTCATTTTTGTAAACATGTCATATATCTATACACTGTTCATTTATTTTACTGTACAATTGAAATTCAGCATGATGTTCCTTTATTTGATGACTGAGGATGGCCTATGACATTACAGGGGGGGTGTGGGTGATCTCCATAATTCACTGGCATACGTGTCAGCTCATTATTCGGAGGTATTATGACTTCACCAAAATCTCAGGAACAACAAGTCTAATGGTATTGTGTTTCCCAATATGCATGGCTTGCTGTTCCAACGCCATTTTCCTATTTTGCTATGTAAAACTTAGCAGTGAGTTAAAGTCTAAATAGCTTTCTATTCCATCATCTTCTGTGTGTTTTTTAATAGTGAGCTAAAAATTTGAATAGCTTGCTATTCCATTGTCGCCTCTGTGGTTTTACAGTGTGCTAAGCTTAAACAATATGGGAGGAAGATGAATTCGTAGTGAACCACAGGTGTTAATAGTATCTGATGCTACATGCAAAATCTTAGCAAGGGTAGGATGGATAGCCTACCTTAACCATCTACAACAATCTAACAAGACGATGGCAATTGAATTTCTGCAAAATTTGCAAGAAAATCATTCCATGGTGAGAGGGAGACAAATAGCAGTCACAGATGACATAATTGCTGAAGTTTTGGGACTACCAGCCATTGGACCTATATGGGATCTGAAAAAGGTCAAACTGCAAGATTCCATAACCATCTTTCGGGATGAAGGGAAAAACCTTACTGTTAAAGGAAAAGGAGTCCTGTCGGCAACCCTGGGAGAGCCTTCGGCAGAATTGGCGAGAATTATCCAAAGCTACATCACTTGCGATGGCAGAAAAGACATGGTAAGACCACGCCATCTCAAACTATTGTATATGAGGAGATGAGTGATGATGAGGAGGAAGTAGAGTAATCTATCCCCAGTCAGAATACACCTGAAGAAATGCACGATTAGGAAGAGGTAGAAGAAGAAGCTGCCCAGGAGACAACAGAACAAACCAGGGTTTCTACCCCTGAAAAACATGATCAACCGAACACTGAATAGGTGTTCCAAGAAGGAAACATGGAAATTGGCCAAGGCGAAGGTACAATACCTGAAGTACAAAGCCCAGGCCTGAGAAAAGAAACGATTGTTCGTTCTAAGAAAACAGATGAAATTAAAAAGTTGCAAATGAACAACAGAGATTGCTTAACGTAATTAAGCAACTTTGACAACAAATAAGAGTCTTAAAAATGGGGAAGAACTCAAAAGGAACCCCTGGGGCAAAGAGTGCAGCCACCCAGGAAAACCCCATAAGAAAAAGACCAAGAGGACTCAAGTCAAACCTGTTATTGAGAATCACAAGGAACAACATTTGGCTATTGCAAATGCAGAAGCACAAACGGACAACACACTAGCCTATAATAAGGAAGTCTAGACAGAGGCAGTGTCCTCTAGCATTACGACCAACTGGACAGTCCGAGAGAAGGAAACACAGACCATATGAACCAGATGTCACAATAAGGAGATCCAAGTAGATCTCCAACCAAAAATTGTCATGATGGATAATGACTTGAGGATAGTAACTCTGCAAAAAGACTTGGCATAATCCCAACAAACGATAGAAAAGCTCACAGAGGAAACTATTCCTCAACAAAAATATCAGAAGTTACAACAAAAGCTAAAGAAAATGCATCAGAAAGCCAGGCCTTCGATGGATGGCAAAGGGTAGAGGAAAGAGTCAAAACGGTAACCCATAGACTAGACACAATTATAAATCAAATGGATACCTTATGTTCTCTGTATACTAATGTTCTAGTGTGTAGGGCACCTACCAAAAACTATGCTTTGTTTTTGATGGAAAGATATTTACAATTGAAAATTAAGGCTGTCAAGGCAGGAGTGCCTATAGAGATAAAAACTATTGATGATTTCATAAGCTATCGTAAGCATTAAGGAGTGAAAGTTTAGTGATTATTATGTGAATTTATTTGCACAATCTTGTGTTAGATGGAGAAATAGAAAAGAACCCTAGCCCTTTCGTGGGTGATGTCCAACCTCAGGCATTTATTTATTTTGCTGTTAATCAAATAAAGTGGCTTAAAGCCTACAATATCATCTAGAGATAGGAGAATGGGTTAGATCTATGGGTAAGAGGTGAACCTAGAAACCCATTGTAATTATGGAATACATATAGGAGCTTAATGAGAACTTAGGGTGTGATCCAGACATTGGGACCTATTCACATAGCAGTCATTCGGCAAGGGGTAGAATACTTCTTAATCATCAAATACCTTGCCATAGCAGCAACAAAATTCCATACCAGACGTCTAATCGGAATATCCAAGAAAAAGAGCCATTCAATTATGAGAATTTTAAGCTAGCTGCTGACCACTTGGTTATCTATGGTGATCTCATCTTGAGAGAAGGCCTGTCTTAGTTAGGATGTATGTTTCAAATTCCAATCATCTAGTATCCTGCACTAGGGTATAGAGCCTTATATGAGCTACCTGAAGGTCAGACGAGGCATATTTTTGAAGTCTTAGCTAGGAATCATGGTTTTAGACCACTGACTAAAAATCCTTTTCCAGCCTATTCCCTAACTGCCTTGTATGTCAATTACAATGTTTTCATGAGGGCATGAAAAAGGGTAAGCAGTGGGGTGTGTTGAGCATTAGAAAAGGTATGTAATTGCCACTTATTTCTTTATATTTTCCTTTAATTCATAACTTCTTTACATTCTAATATGGGTATAGGATAAAGGATTATGATAAAGTTAAGGGGATTTGTGATTAACATAAAATGACTAATTATTACCTCTTTCTATGTAGAAAATGAAGAAAATGGAAGATCTCCATTTCAGAGGAAAAGACAAGGAAAAACCAACTACTGTCCCTTTCACAGGGAACCACATCTAGACGAGGCAATTGAGACTGGAGTGCATGGGCTAGGAAAAGGAAGAAGAGATGCCATATCAGCACAAGAAGACGAAGAGATAACTAAAGAATAACGATATGGCGAATCCCTTAGGATCCTTTGTTCCTGAGGGTTTGCTACCTTAAGAATATCTGTATCTTTGGTATTTCTACCTAGCGACTATAAAAGGGATAGCACTGCTAGCCCAAGGGGCATATTATTGTTGTTTTATAGAATTTGCTGTTGCAAACTAAACTTTGATCATCGACTCTCTTTAAAGAGAAATTACTGTAACTCTGTTTTAATGATTAATACATAAACTGTGTTGCTATTCGTCTTTGATTATGGAGTAACCACAACAGTGCATCCCTAATGGCTAAGGGCATGGTCCTAGTGGATCACTTACTTCCTCTATCATTATTTCCCATTTACAAGTCGTGTGTGGTTTGGTTTTCTTTCCTTGCTTCATTCAATAATCTGTTGTTCCTTAACATTTCATTTACCAGCTCTGTTATATTTAATTCGTATTTGAATAGTAAGATTATCATTTGCAACTAAAATGTTATGCTATTCATTCGGAAATCATATTGCATTGCTATTCGTTTACATATTGACATTACTATGTAACCTTGCTGTTCATTTACAGATTGACATCATTGTTCGTTTACAGAGTAACATTGTTGTTCATTTATAGATTGGTATTGTTGTTCATTTAGCTACGGTTTACCTCTAATTGTGATTGCTGTTCATTCGGATTACCATCCCATTGCAACTACAATTGTTGTTCCCTTATAACTGTGTTTAATATTTATTATGCTAAACTTAGATTATTGATTCCATCATTCTAGATTCGGTGTGTTAACATGTGATTTGGTTCGCTGTGGGTTTATATTTGATTTAGTTCACTGTTCACTATTTCGTAGACTTATTTAAGCTTTCCGTTCCATTCTTGGTTTTCTGTTCAATTCATTTACTAGTTAAATATTGTTGCTCAAACCCTTTAGATTATGATTGCTTCTTAATTCCTTCCTATAAGTTAAGCCTTGCTGTTCGATATTTTCAATAGATTAATTGTTGTTCCTTTTTTGTTAATTGAATTGTCATTTTAAGTAATTGCTTTGGCATGAATAGAACGATCTGCAACTGTAGCAAACATTGACTATTGCTGTCTATTTTCCAGATTGGAGATCTTCTCTTTGATTGGTTTTCATTTGCATCAGTTTACAAAGGAAAGAGTCATCATTACTGCATCTTTGACTAATGAGTGTTGTAGTTTCTTAAGTGAATGGTTTAATTACAAAGCATTTCAATTTCTTGCCATTACATTTAGAGTTTGTTTCCAGCATTTATTTACTTTTGTAAAAGCACTATACTACTAGCATTACTCTTGACAAGTGACCACCTTAGACTGAGTACACTCTTGAGATAACAAATATTACTTGGATTGATAATTAATGTAGGGTAAATAGATGTTAAAAGGACCCTTTTTACTGCTCAACACTTCTCCCTTCAACTGATCAAGCATGTCATTAATCCTCGACAATGGATACATGTTCTTGATCGTTACCTTGTTCAAATTCCCATAATCAATGCATAACTTGAGTGTACCATCCTTGTTTTTCACAAAAAATACTGGTGCACCCCAAGGTGATATACTTGGCCTAATGTATCCCTTGTCAAGCATATTTTTGGGCATGGAATCCCCCCAAGGCATATTTGGGGCTGAAAGCCCAAGTTTTGACTGAATTTTCTTGTAATATAATGTTGGTTGTATAGACCTACCCATGGTCTGTGGACCATGGGATTGTATAAATAGAGTGAGGCTCTAAACAAGGAAGGAGAGAGAAAAGAGTAACAAGTCTAAGTGATTGAGTCACAAGTGTAAGGTGTGTCTTTGGATCATAGAGTAGGAGAATTCTCTGCTGCTAAGTGTGTAGAGGCCTAGTAGTCCGTAGCTGAGTGCACAGACCCCTACAGTTGAGTGTGCAGGGAAGAGTTGAGTTTGTAACTAAGGAAGAATGTAATAAAGAGAAGTTTTATCATAATTCTGTGTATATGTTCTTGAGTTAATGAATGTTTGATATGATTTGCAAATATACTGTTTATTTACTGTGTGCACCTGGATGAATGGTTTATATTGTTAACTATACTTAAGGCACTCAAGTAGGCAAAGTTAATTAACTAATGTTGGAATACCATTGAAGTCTTGGGTCATAACGTAGAGAGCGATGTCCAACCCCTTTATAGGGTTGCGTGAAGTCAGTATATCAGACTGCGAGGTAAGGGAAAGTGCATGTAGCAACTTGTGCACAGGGTCAAACTGCGGACCACCTGAACTCATCAGACATCTCTAGGGTGTGGAAACCTAGTTCTAGCACCCTCCCATACTACTTCGGGTGAGAGCTCAGTCCACGCTTTGCGGGCTGTTGCTGAAAGGGCCATTAGTATCGGGATTTGTTTGGCTAACTTAAATTTGAACCTTGGTAAAGCCCCAATAAGCCAACAAATGGTTATGTTTCCAGGATCGAGATCTGCATAAGAGATGTCTGATGTCGTCTCATTGGAATTTGACAAAGAAAGGAATTGAAGAGTGGTTGGATAGAAAGATTCACAAGTTTGTGATGCAGGAAAATAAGAATCCATGAGTATCGAAGGGAGAGTGGTTAGATTTCTACTTATATATGGAAATCCATAAAATTTTCTTTACATCCTTCCCCTCTAAGTTGTACGAGTGGATCGCAAAGCTAGCAGACAGTCAGGGAAGGTGTAGGCGCAAAAAACCTATTGTCTGGACTCTAGAGTTGGTGTGTGGACTGGAAGCATAGGAAGATAAGATTGAGCGCACTGTGGATCACTGGCTCGATCGAATTATAGGGGGATTTATCACTGAGCTCGTGGTAAATACTTCAGTTAGCTATAATGAGGTAGAATGACACTTCCTCAAAGGACCACGAGGTAAGTACATCAAGTCTTTGAACAGTTGGATTAAAATGCAATTGTGTGAAAAGCGGGTTATGTGAATAAATTGATGTTTGGGGCTACGTGAAGTGGGAGGATCTACATAAATAGAGGTAGCACAGAACTAGAAACTATCCCCTTAATTTCCCCTCCACGAGAAAGCAAGGAAGAGCTCGCGAAGGTTTCACCAAGAAGTGTGATCAATTTGATAAAGCAACGAATTTCGCGCATACCACTTCCACCAACACCACTACCAGTTTCACTCTCTTCAACCCCGTCTTCACCCACATCACCTCCGCCACCACCATTTTTCAATATGGAAAGTGCGATAAAATTTCTAGTGTTCAAAGGAGTAGGGAATGAAGATCTGGACTAGTTTTGGCTCGCTGTAAGGGCTATATGGGAAGGGCAGGGAGTCACAGATGAAAACATAAAGAAAGAAACACTGGTCAGCGCTTTGCAGGATCGTGCACTAACTTGGTTCATTAAGCACTCCAATGACAATCCACACGTAGGGATCACGAATATCCAAGCTGCGCTAAATAAGGAATTTACGAGATCAAAGTCAGAGACACAGTCAATCATCGGATTTAAGGAAATCGTGATGCTTCTAGGTGAGACCCCTTGGCTACTGGATCAAAGACTAAAGGGTATGATTCGTGAAGCCAACATGACCTTGACGGATGGGCAACACACCACATGGTTTGTAGCATCGCTAACGCCGCATCTAAGAAATGCACTATCACAGCAGAAGCTATCCATTCAAGCCAAGGCTTGGGGATCATAATGAGACTGGACGAAGCCCCGATACAAGATCCTAACCTGGGATTTCAATAGATCCACACATAGTTGAAAAACTTGTGTCTTGAGATGTAGAGTTTGAAAGAAGACAGGACAACTTACCTAGAAGTGCCAAAGGAGGTATGGTGCGTAAAGTGCAATGGCCAGGGACATGACAAGGACCATGTCCAGTATTCACAAACTACATGGCGGGAGGAGAACCAATGCCATTGAGACCAGAGGCATAAGAAGGATTGAGTGCGACACCTGCATTATGGTGCATGATTTTCCAGATAACAGGGAAGCATGCTATAGATAACTGCCATCTATTACAGAAGCACACACAAAGTTCCCAATAGTTGTTCTGTAAATTCTGTAGGTCAGTAGGCCACGATGAGCATACCTGTAGAAGTATGAACTAATGATGGATCAAACTCCTACCTATAGAGTTCAAACTGAAACACAAGCCCTCGATCAAAATGTTGGGATGGTGCGCACTGGATTTTAGGGGCGTGGATGAGGTCAGGGTGGAATGGGACCATGAAGAGGTCACATAAAACTGATATGTTACAATTGCGAAGGACTGGGGCATTATGCTTGCAATTGTACAAATCCGACGAGACCATCATGCTTATATTGTACCTAGTTTGATCATGAGACAGAGGACTGTCCCACGCTGAGAGTGAGGCTGCGTGATAAAGGAACACTCCAACCTCCCCCGACTTAGAACCCGCAAATGATGAAGTCTGAGTCGCATGAGGAAGACCAGAATGTAAATATAGTGCTTTGAAGTGGCATTATGATAGGGGATGACAAGGGAAAGAAGCCCGAAGAAAGTTCTTGGGTTCACGAGGCTCCCACAAAGGAACTAAAATTTGATTTGGAGCACGCTAAGGAGACATTCATGGAAGCTAAGAAGAGCTTTGTAGAGGCCTCCACTTTAGGTAGTAAAGACAGACTAGGACCGGAAATGGACCCATCAATGCTCACTACCTTTTTGGAGACATGCATGAAGCTATTGTGCAACAACAAGGCTGTGAAGGGGCTGCAAGAACTCATAACAAGATGTGCTGGGACTGCACCAGGAGAACCACGTGTAGTCCAGAACCTTGTGAATCACACAACGCGAACATGAAGAGAGATGAGATTGACCACGTAGATCGGGGAATATGAAATGGATTAAGTGATTTTGGATCTATGATCATACTCGAACGTCTTGCCAAAGCAGACATGGGAGTGCATGGGCAGGCTCGCATTGCAATGGTATCCTATTCTATTACAAATGGCGAACCAACAAAAGATCCTACCTATGGGGAGATTGCAGGGAATAATGGTAGATATGTACGAGCGCACTTGTATATTTCGAAGTGATAGAGATTATTGATGACAATAATCCCTATCTCGCGCTACTGGGAATAGATTGGGCCATTGACATGAATGGAGTGATAAATCTAAAGAAGCACAAGATGATTTTTGATAAAAAGTCACTGCGCATAGTGGTACCTTTAGACCCCATGAAAGGATCGTGCTACACAAAGCCAGTGCGTGACTACAATAACGACAATGATCTAGACTATATCTATAAGATAAACACGCGGGAGCAAGACTGGGTAAATCCAACAATGGATGGTAGACTTTCATGGGAGCGTGAAAACTCTTACACCCCACATTCAAATGAGGAAATAGAATGATGGCAGAACCAGTTACATGAGGTAACCACGCTCAACTATAACAAGATGACGAGGTTGCTATGCTGCATGCAAACAGAGGTAAGAGATTTGCCTATGTATGATGGGTTGATAGAGATGGATGATTTCCTGAAAAAATTTGAAAGATAAGTACCAGAACAATAGTGGTTTGATGCTCTAAAATGGGTATTGTGCACTACACCCGCAAAGTGGTGGGGTACGCACTAGCAAAATTTTAAGGACTGGTGTGAATGCAGAAGGATGAAGCACCTACGATTTGGAAAGCCTTAGATGCAGATGAAAGCCAACTATGATGCATGAAACAGCTCATGCACCCACCTATCTAGATGGTTACAGGCGTATGGTGCGCAACCTGCATGAAGGCACACTGTCCGCACGGTAGGAAACACGATCGGTGAGTAGGAATAGGCAAGACAATGGTGACCAGGAAGTATGGTAAGGCTAAGCATGCAAAAGCATATTCACACAGAAGCTTTTAATAAAGTATGTGAAGCACTGAACGTAGTCCACATTGTGAAGCGAACTGACTGGGACCTGCACATACTAGCGATTCTATGGGCTTATAGGACCATGCACAAAACCCTAACTGTGCGGGCACCTTCGAAGCTGAAGTATGAAGCAGATGCTGTAATCCCTATGGAGCATGCAAAGCCTGGCCTGTGCAGAGTAGTACTTATAGATATGATGGTTCATGAAGCCTAGAAAGAAGGGATCACACAACACAAGAAACAGAACACATGGGACTTGAGGAAGAAATCCAACAAGGAAACCTTAGACTCCACAAACTTGAAGAGGAAAGGGTACGGTTAAGGAAGAAAAGCACTTTGATGGATGTGTAAGTCAAGAAGATGGAGGATGAAATAAAGAAATATTTTCTCGGTAAAAAGACTGGGGTGGTAAAGCAGGAGGTGTGCAATCATGATGATAGGGTTAAGGCCTACTATTGCGAATTGATCAGTCTGATGACTTGGCTTGGATCGCATATTGCTAAGCATAGTGACCAGGGTAGCATGTTGCAAATGGTGAAGTGCACGATGCCGACTGTAACAATAAAAGGTTGGGATTCTCCAAGAACCATGACGGAGGACTAGATGGAACTTTATATAGGTGGTGTAGACACTTGACTAGTCGAGGGAAGGATAGTATTAGTGCTCCAAGAAGTTGGAAGGGAGTGTGGGACTATAAACTATTCTTCCTAGGAGCTGTGCAATTTTAGAGATGCGTGCAGAAGAAAAGAGTCACAAGGTTTGGAACCGCGCACAAGGGGTTGCGTTGCTGCGCGGGTTGGCTCGAAAGTGACCGTTGAAGTCACTATTCATGATGAGATGCTCGACTTGAGGCCAAATGGAGCAGGCGGTAGGCATCTAAGACGTGCTTTATGGGCAAGATTTGGGAAATTTTTTCGCCAATAAAGAATTAATGAACCAGAATTGGGGGGAACAGTCGAATTCAAATTCAAAAAGTGCTATAAAATACAAAGGGTTACCCAGCAAACAAAACTTGGTAATTTGTGAACTGAGCGATTAAGAAAAACCCTGAGTGTTGTGAATCGAGCTTTAATTCAACCCCTGAATTCGCGAGTGATATATTGCAGCACAGATACAATGACAATGACTAAGGATGGTATGGGAATAGTAGAAGTGACTGTCGAGGAGGCACTGTAGACCCTAATTGTGGCATATGTTCCAAAAGGTGTTGGGATTGTGGCAGAAATCCCAAAATCACCTCGCATGCGAAGACCCAAGAAGGACAAACAAGAAATGGCTCCCGTACGCATGTCCCCACAAAATCTACTGTGCAGCAAATCGTCGATGGAGGAGAAGGGAAAATTTGTCACTATAGAAACAAACGAAGAAGAAGAAGATTTGCAGGAGCTTGTCATCGCAGAGAAAGAAGATGAAGCCATGGACGTGGATACTCAACCTACACACTTTACGACAAAAATCCCCGCCTATGTCCCCCCATGAAAAGGGAAGGCCAAAGTGCCCAAGGACCTGGACGAGACTAAGAGCTTGCTCCAGACCCCGCTCCTCCCATATGGCATTATGTTTGAAGGTACACACCTGGGCCGCGTGCCGACCATGAAATTCAAAGATTGGGACCTCACTGACCACTAGAATTTTCATCTCCTGAAGGACAGAAACCTCATGAAGTAGAACACTGCGGGGGTGGTGATAACATTAGAGCAGCAGAAGTGGTTGCGCGGAGTGGAGAAGGCCAGGTTGTTGGACCTACTTTGGGTGGCACATTTCCACCATGCCCCAATAACCATTTTCGTCATCAGGTAGCTACTCTACCTAGTGCATGATGGGTGCTTATGGCTGGAGGAGCCCATCCCCATCATGATAGACTTGATTCTTCATGTCTCATAGCTTCTAGACAAAGTTGAAGACCCCGCGGCCATATCGGAAGGAAACAACAGTGATTTGGCCATCGCGGAGGCCATGAAGAAGAAGTACAAGATGAAAAAGAAGAAGAGGGGCTATGCCATCTCCAACATTAAGGACAAAGTAGTATGCGTAGCAACCCAAATCCTCGCCGGTAAAGTGATGCACAAGTGTCGTGCAGACGAGGTACCTGCGCTGGTGGTCGCATAAGTTGAGTAGTGCACAGAGGGGGTCCATTTTAACTGGTCCAAATTCCTTTATATATAATTTTTAGAGATTTTTTGTGAAGCCCAGGAACAGGGAAAAACGTTCCACTATGCATGGCTGTTGCTATCCATAGTGCTCATAGCTGGGGAATTGTCGGAGGATAGTTAATTCCCCATAATTGACAGATATTTACCAAACGCCACAAAGTATGCTTCTTTCTGGGCCATGAAGGATGCCAACATGATACGCATCAGTAAGATCTTTTGGGTGCTCATGGAGGTGAACATTAGAATGTGGATCAACTGTAAGCCGTGATTGTCACCCACAGTTCACAGCAGTCTGCAGAGTTTTACAGAATTTAAGGGAGACATGCATAACATATATATCAGGGCATGCAAGGACCCAATGAAGCAGTGGACAAAGCTACCCTTTGCAGCCATCGATGATAACATTTTCAATGTCTTGGAGGAATGGCTGCCAGAATGGGACACCCCAAACATTGCAGAAATCGAGAAGTTGCAGCCCAAAATAAGAAAGATGAGGCCAAGTTGCACATCGTGCAATTGGTCGAAAAACGAAGGAAGGAAACAACAACAGTAGAAGTGCGGGCAACACGGGATGTAGCACAGAAAGCAACTAAGTAGGAAAAGACCGTAGCAGCAACAACAACACAGGTAGTAGCCGCAAAGGTGGGTGAGGGCCAAATAATGCCTTCATTGGGGCAGTGGGTAGAGGAAGTAGAAACAATATAAGGAAGCGTGAACCCATGAATCGTTTCCACACAGCTGAAGAACCAACACCCAAATGAGGGTGTAGGATCATGGAAGAAGGTCAAGGCCTTGAAATTATTATTGGTATTATGATACATATGTTGCACTTGATGGCAACCCACTCATCTCAGATGACAAATTATAGTGCAACAAAGAAAAGTTCACTCCCTTTCATACAGAGAAAAGTTCCTTTCATGTAGAGAAACGTTCACGCACTTTCACATAGAGAAAAGTTCCTTTCATATAGAGAAAATTTCACACACTTTCATGCAGAGAAAAGTTCCTTTCATACAGAGAAAAGTTCACGCAGTTTCATGCAGAGAAAATTTCACGCACTTTCATGCAGAGAAAAGTTCCTTTCATGCAAAAAAAAAAGAGTTCATGCACTTTCATGCATAGAAACGTTCACACACTTTCATGCAGAGAAAAGCGCATGCACATGGGAAATCTTATGGTTGGTTCATGGTATTAGTTCGATAGTTTTTGATCCTATGGTCTTGGTCTGTGGTATTGCATCCAAAAGAATTGAACCCAAGTATTAGGTCCGTGGTATTGTTTCTCAATGGTTTTGGTCCATGGTTTTGAGTGAGGCCTAGCCTATAAAAAGGAAAGGAGATCATTTGGCTAATCATAGTTGAGTTGAAAACCTTAAGAAGAGAAAGATCTAAATTTCTGATAATCGGTTGGTGAGACATAGTTGAATCTGAATCAAGGAGAAACCGAAGATCTACTGAAGATTTGGTATCCCTTTTGGATGCATGAACGGGTCTGTGATTTCAATAGTCTGGGGTATGGTTGAGAACTGATAAACTGTCTAAATCCGGAGGTGTGCAGGAGCGGAAACGACGCAGTGTGGAGGTGTGCAACACCAGAGAAGAAGCAGATGTGAAGGTGCGTAGAACCAGAGAAGAAGCAGGTGCGGAGTTGCGCAGACTCGTCATGGCAGAAGTCCAGATATCCGTACGTTTCCTTCAGTGAAGTTGTAGACCTTTCCTGAAATATATTTTAGCTATCTTTTATCTGTTTCTGCAGAGATCTAGGTTTAAATTGGTGTCTGGTTACTGGTGTTATTTTCTGGTTACTGCATTCTAAGAAGTTATTTGTTTAAAGGATATTGGGTGATGCACATGTACTTGATGTTTTGGATCCAGTTTGAAAATTTATGAAACGTGGTTCTTACACAAAAATATCATCACCTTGATTATTTGCAGTCGCTGTAGGTCTATCAGCACCTATACCAGCTTCCTAAGCAAGTCTCAAACCTCAGCTCTTCAAAACAAGCTTTAGAAATGAGAGAAAGACATCAAAAAAGCAATGTAACTCTGGTTCCGCACTTTCTCTCACTTTTGCCT